>PVKM010017271.1:0-26082 GCA_004027735.1 Carollia perspicillata
TAAAATATGCAGGGATAGGTATAGAATTATATAGGAAATAGAGAAGACAAAGAAGTTATATGTACATCCCATGGGTATGAACTAAGGTGGGGGGGCATGCTGGAGGGTGGGGGGTGCATGGTGGAGGGGGATAAAGGGGAGAAAATAATTGGGACAACAGTAATACCATAATCAATAAAATAAACTTAAAAAAGAATAGTCCCACTATTTTCTAATGTAAACTCTGAGATATATTATCTAAGCCCTATGGAAGTTAGTGTCTATGGATTTGGGTGGTATAGAAAAACATAGCCACCAATTTCTTACACATATGTGTATGTGTATATATATATTATATATATAACACATACATTATATATGTAATATATATATTATACAAACACATTCACACTACACACACACACATTGCCAAAATGGAAAAAGAATTTTGCTCCTCAAGATCAGCAGCTAATTGTGTTTAATATCATAAGAGGCAGAGAGAGTGGCAAAGAATTGTTTGTAAGTTTTTCCTCTTTTCAATAAAATTTTACTACTACTGTGGGTTTAAAAAAGCTATGCAATTTTCTTGTTTCAATAGCAGATATTCCAAGCAATGCCACATTGAGGGAGTAATTTCCTGAACCTAGTTACTAAAACCATCAAAACTAGTAGTTTGATTTAAATCTAAAAGTTTAGAGTTGCAGAAGCAAAACAAACCTTCCCCCCTGACACACACAACTGTGTTTAATGGTGTCATTTGCTTCAATCCAACTAGAAACATCCTGAATGCCTTTACTCATTCTACCTAAGCTTTCAATGGTTCTAGAATGCTATTGCTATCACAACACAACAAAAATTCAGATGAAAAGAATCCAAATTTGTTCCCTTAAGTTGAGTATTTTTACCTATGAGGGGAAAATATTACTAAAAGTAAAATGTATCATCAATTAAATAGTGCTGTATGTTATATTAAGTAGTATGAAATGAATAAATGATTAATGGTTTTTAAAATTAACACTATTGAGATGTTTTAAAAATAAACTTATGAATATACCTTATAGATCATAGAGGCTAAAAATCTAGTGATTTACATAATTTGGCTAGTCCAATGTGGTCTATGTTATAGAATATTCTACTTCAACTTTACTTGAAATATTATTTGATTTACTCTGTAATCCCAGAATACAATGAAAAATCCATATGTATTATAAACAGATGTTAGAAACAAAATACACACACGTGTATTATAAGATATTTCATTAAGTCAAGTACATTCAATTAAGAAATATTCACTGAGCATGTACTATGTTTCAGGCACAGTGATAGATCTCTTCAAATAAATATTTATTTAGAGGGAATCTTTGTGTTAACCAGTGATTGGCTATTATACTTAAGTATTTAGTATGTATGTGTGTGTATAGAGAGTATTCCATATGTTATCTTGTAACACACACACATATATACATACACACCCATACACACACACACACACACATATATACATACACACCCATGTGTTTGTATATAGAGAATATATAATTATTTTTCTATATAAAGAGAGCATATTTTACGTGTGTGTGTGTGTGTGTGTGTGTGTGTGTGTGTGTGTGTGTAGAGAGAGAGAGGTTAAGAGAGAGAGAAAGATAACATATGCCAAAATAAATTTAAATTGAACACTTTAATATCACTTATATTTTATTATCTTCCTGGGGAAAATCTACACTGCTATAACTTATTTCAGGTAGATAAAGGCTTACTTGCGGGGGAGGTGAAAGTAAGGGAGGGAGGTGGGTTTGGCTGGGGTGGAGAGGCGTGGTAAGGGGTAAATGCAGACAACTGTAATTGAACAACAATAAAATAATTTTTAAAAAGACAGAGACTTACTTTAAGAAATTCTCACTTTTTTATCGGAAAGGTATATTTTTATTCAATGATTTTTAGGTAATAATATCAAATTCACATATTATGTTGATGTGACTTTAAGAAACAAAACTTAATCTTAAAAAGTAAAAGGACTGTTTATTAATATAATAAGTCTAAGCTCAGTTATTCAACGAATATTTATTCAATGCATATTCTGTTCCAGGAATTGTTTTTAGCCTTGAGAATATAGCTGTTAACAAAACATAGATTCCCAGCCTTAATGGAACTTAGATGGCACCATTATACAATGCAGAGTAATCAGTCTTACAATTTTCCATATTATCTTTATCATAAGCTCTCAGAACTTTGATTACCACATCTTGCATCACACTATATCTCATATCCATATTTCATGGACTGTTAATAATTAATCAGGGAGACTAATATTTTGTAAATGAGAAAGCTTGTATTCTATTTTTGATTAAGTATATATACATAGTAATGCAGATTGACAACTGTGAGTCACAAATATTTTTCAGAAGTTGTTAGTTTTTATAGAAATGAAATTACATTATGAACCCTAAAAGTAAAAGAATCAATAGCCAGTGTAAGAAAATGGGTATTGAAAATATTCCTATGTGGTTAATTTTCTTTATAAATAGATTTGTAATCTTTATAAAGCCATTACTAATTGTCCCACTTGCATAACCTATAATTAAAAGGAAGGTTTATGGCCACAGCACTATTGCAGTAGCAGAAAAATATGTCCAGCCACAGGGCTAGAAACTGGGAATTGGCTTTGATTCGAGCAATGATAATTATGCTACAAATGTCTAGAAATAACACAGACCAAACTTGTAGCTTACTCTTACTTAGAGTGAATCATTATAACTACTAACATTTTTAAACACCAACATTACCATGTACTGTGCATTTTATACCATCTTTAGTCTTCATAGTTATCCTCTGTACAATGTGGCCATTATCCTCCTACTTTACTGATGAAGGAACAGAGACTGAGGAGGTGAAGTAACCTGTCTAAGATCCTAGAGCAAAGACAGCATTCAGAATGTGTGTCTTGAATCACTGTACCAATTTGTCCTCAAAAGTACCAAACTCATTGGTTCCTAGTTAGTGAGTTCCTACCAAGCTCACTAAGTCAGTCTAGAGATCAAAGTATAAAGTCTGTAGTACAGCATATAATTCAGTGACCTGGAGCAATGCAAATAATTTTTTTAATTAAGTATATCAGGGTCTGAGACATTTAGATAGAGTCTAGCTAGTTCCTTGGGTTTCAACATTGTTTAACTTTTCTTCATGAGACTAAAAAAGAAATGAGACTGAAAGCACAGATAATCACAACTAAGTGTTAAGTCATTGTTATTTTATTATTAATATACTTGGAGAAAACCTGCTCTTGAATTTCCTAAATTATTATCAAAGGCTAAAATTAAAAAAATAATAATAATGGTAACTGTAAGCCAGTCTTGTCGTATTTTAAACTAGAACTCAGAGTAATGGAGTAATTGGGTGTGACAAGGGTTTCCTAAATTCTGGTAGTCCTCCGCTGCCCTTCAGTATCCCCCTTGCTCCGCCGCTCCAGCTCTCTATGAAGAATAACTTACCCATGAAGAAGTTAAAGTTTAGCATCTCAGGATACATAGAAAAGAGGCTCTTTTTAAAATTGCCAGTGCCCTTTGGAGGCGATCCTAATAAAACATATATATATATATATATATGGTGGTTTATACTTACAATGTTTTTCTTAACTATGAATAAAAATGCTCATGTAGACCAATAATAATGCAAAAGTAGTTCTCTTTGAAGCCTCATATTCTACATTTTAGTAATTAAGTGGTGAGAAACAGCTGGCATTTAGCTGGAATTCAGACTTGACAAATAGACACTTAAGGTAATGAAAAAGTTGGCAGTAGATTTTGCCTTGGTATACATTCAAGACAGCAATTCTGAGATCCATCTGCCTTATTTTGTAAGCAGCCTTTGATGGGGCTGTCACAAAATGGGTGAGATTCATTTAAATTATTACCTCCACCCTTATTACTTCCACCCTAAGAACCAGACCTTGTGAACTAAATGAATCTAACCTGTTTTTCAATATCAGAACCTACTGGGAAGCCAGCCAACCAAGAAACAACAACTGCCTAGCATAGGAGAAACAAAATCACATAGAGAAAAGCCAAGCAGAAACATAGTTCAGGGAGACCATACTGATCTCAGCCAAAAGTAAGCTGAATTTGTGGGAATAGTCAGTTTCTAAACCAGCCTTTGACGAACAGTACGGAGGAGAAGAGGACAATGAAATATGTATCTGGGAAAAAAACTGGCTTTTCTTTAAATTATTTAGTGAGTCCTTCAGAGTTGTAGGTTGGCTGAATGCCAAAAGCAACAGAGAATTTCTGGCAAACATTTTGCCATCCCATATATAAAGGCTAGTGTACCTGTATGATGGGACTGTGTTGGGACTAGCCTCAGGATGTAGAGGGTTCCTTTAAAAGAAAACAAAGTAGGTTGGGGTCAGAAGAAGTGCCAGTACTGGAAATTCCAGACTAAAATTAAGGCAAGAAGAAAAATGATGCTTTCATTTCCACTTTTAATAAATATTGATATGTGAACTTTGATAATATACTTAAATGGAATCCTTCAATAAGCTTGCAAGAAACCTGATCTTCAGGAAAATGTGAAGACATCTTCATATACATTCTAAAAGCATGGAGTGTAGCATCTCTGCCTTCTTTAAAAAAAAAAGGCATTGTCTGAAAGAAAAAGGGGTATATGTACTGCTATTCAAAATCCAAAATCTTTCTTATATTAGAACTTTGGATCTTTTTAACTCTAGTATTGGTTTTCTCCTTGCCTTGCAACAACATGAATTTGGATTTGTTATACATAAATTACATGAATCGTGGCCTCAATGATGTTATTTAAGGAGCGTTAGAAACGCCTCTCAAAATTTCTCCCAGAGGCCTGATATTCCTTTATTACAAAGTTATCCTTTGGTTCATTGAATTGCCATTTCTACGTGTACACAGTTAAAACACTAATGTTCCAGAGGGGTATAACTCATTAGGCTACATGTGACATAATCTTACACTGATGATGTGTATTCCAGATTGCATTCCATAGCAGCAACTATCTGAGAACTCTAATTGGTGTTAAGGCATAGGTAAACTTTGATTAGAAAGAAAAGTAAAGAATACCGAACAGGGACTTTGGTAACTTGATCAATGGAGAAACTTACTATAAAATCGCAGATAAAATACATATGCACAAAACCTAATAGGCCTGAAAATATATTTCCAGCCAACAAAATTTATCTTAACCTCATGCTTGGCTTTACTAATATAATTATATTTCAGATTTTACTGCTTAAAATAATACCTTAGGGATTATCCATCTCAGACTGTTCAAACAGAGCATCTGGAAATCAAGACCCAGAAATATTAAGTGATAAGTCCAGGGTTACTAATAAGTTAATAGCAGAATTCCCTGTGGACAACTAGGTCACCGTTCTACTTGTTATTCTATGCCAGTGTTTGCCAATCTTCAGTCATTTCTACTTTCCTCTTCACTTTTTGCCTTATATTATTATCACTAGCACTATCATCATTTTTTTCTGAAATTTATTTAGTTTTTTGCTTAATACATTTATACAAAGAAGAAACTTTATGTCACCACCACAAACAGAAAACCAGAATGCTTTGCAATAAATAGAAAGTATCAGTAACTATTAAAATAATAGAGTAAAAATAAGAAAATTACCTTACTTTGTGAAAATTCTGTCAGAGGCTGGCCCTGCCTTGTTAAAATGGAGGATTGAAGAAATTTAGACACAAATTAACACAAAATATTACTTCTCTCTTGATATAATCACAAAGATTGAAAAAAGTTTGCAGAGAAACTAACATGGTCTTTATGTAATTCAATACTAATTAATGCCATTTCCATGAACTTCATGTTGTACCCAGTATCTCTTAATACCATCTTGAATATTATCAGTGATAGATATCCTATACTTCCAGAAAACATTACTCAGTGGTATTTTGGATTAATAAACTAAGTTAAACTTAAAATCCATAGGATAACGCTGATTGAATTTTAGCTACAAAAAAAAGATTAATTACCTGATTTGAATAATTTGGTGCTGATTTAAAAGTTTCTTAATTACAACCTGAGAAGAATTAAAAAACATAGCAACCTGGTTTGTATGGGATGATCAGTATCATCAGGGAATGTTTTGTGGCCCTCAGAGCGCCCAGTATTGGGCATGTGGGGTGCCAGTCCAGGGTCTTCCCTGGTGGGGTCATGGCTACTGACCACCCCATGGTCTAGTACACAAATGTCTCCACAATCTGTGCCCTCAGGATCTGAGCTCTGCTGGGTGCCATCATCTGTGGCTGGGAACAGTGCAAGCTGCTAGATGATGGAATAGAGTGAAAGTATGTCTCAGCAACTGAAATAGCCTGAATATCCAAAAAGATTTGAAGTGGAAAATAATCATTAACTATGCAGAACATTTTATTCCTGTTAACTTGCAGGATACCAAATACATGAAATTATGGATTAAATGTCCTAATACTAATTATTGACTGATTACTAAATCAGATCTTTGGTTCAGCACATAATAATAGAGCCAGGCTTAGAAGGCATTACCTCCCAACTCCAGGGCCAAACATTGGCTAATATTTCCCTGCCCAAAGGCTGCCTTCTATCCCTGTGGATCATAGAGCCCTGAATGATTATATAATAAATGATTATTAATTAATAATCATTAATAAATGATTATTCAGTCATTTATTAAATAAAACTTTGACTCCCCACCAAGTAACAATAATAAATGCTATAAATATAATAAATTATTATTATTATTAGCATAATGAATAAAAGCATGTGGAAGCCTGATTGTACCATTAAGAGCATTTACCTTGGAATCAGAGGCCCAAGCTTGAATACTTAGCTCTACCAAATATCTATGAGAGCAGGGAAAAATCACTCAATATACCACGTTTCTTCATTAGAAAACAATAAATAATTATACTTTACTCATGGGTTGTTATGAGAATGAAATTGAGCTAATAGTTCAAGTTAGTTTGATTTGAGTAGATATTAATTAATGTTTTAATGAATTAATGTTTATTTATTAAAATTTCATCATTCTTTAAAGTTTTCTATCCTCTCAGAATAATATTGCGAACAGCTTTTCCATGCTTCAGCTCTAAGAAGTACTTTATTTTAGAAAAACAAGCATATAAGTAGATATAAATGTTTCATTTATAGAGGAAATAAACTAATGAAACTCAAAAATATTATACTTACTGTTAACATTCATCTCTTACTAAATTTCATGACTACTTCTCCAAAGAGAAGTTTTTAAAGTAATTTTTCTTGAACTTTGGTTGAATATTATTTGTGAGCGATATGCCAATAGACAGGCTATGCTAAAGTAGATGATGTTTCAGAATACTGTTAAACTAGAATAAGCTATACAAAAAAATAGGTGGATTTATCCTCATAAATAATATAACTTTCATCAAATTCAATCTTTATTTTCAATAATATGTATTAAAGGATTAGAGACTATTCCTAGCATAATTACACATTTTAGGAGATAGAAAAGAGTACTTTAGGGTGTTCAGAGAATGCCAAATATATATGACAGTGGGTGAGGTGGTAAATAATATGAATATGTGGAAATAATATGGGCCAATAAAAGAATAATGAATAGTTAGCCAAGCACAGTATTACAACTGAGTAAAGATTTTATTTTCTTATCTTATTATGTTCTCATTGTCTTTCCTGATATCTGGTATTTAGGGTGCAAAGTGTTCTTAAAATTAGTTGTGAAACTGTATTTCAACCCTGTAGCACCTCAGAATAAGAGCCCTACAAAAATCAATAAATCTATCAATATCTCTTTTTCCTGTGTAAACAGGTCTTTCTAGATAACATGCTTATTGGAATCTGATTTTAATTTTCTCATTACATCAACTCAACTCTTCTGTGTTTGTTTGAATTCCAAAGTTAAACAAGTATATTAGTTATGTTTAACTATCTAGAGGAATGTTTCTTAAAGTATGTTGTCTTTACTCTTTTTATTAGAATCAGTGGGGGTGACAGTTAAAAAGCCAGTTTCCTGTGTTTCACCACCCCAGTCCTCCTGTGGAAGGCAGAAGAATGGCCCCCTAAAGATGTCCACACACTGATCCCAAGATCCAGTGACTATGTTATGTATGTGGCAAGGGATAATTGAAGTTGTACATAGGATTCAGGCTGCTTGTCAACTGATCTCAAAATATGGAGATTTGCCCTGACCTGTGTAGCTCAGTTGGTTGAGTGCCATACGGCAAAGAGAAAAGTTGCCAGTCTGATTCCTGGTCAGGGCATATGCCTGGGTTGAGAGTTCGGTCCCACATTGATGTTTTTCTCCTATTCTTCCTCCTTCCATTCTCCTCTCTCTATAAATAAATAAACAAACAAACAAGTGAATGAATGAATGAATAAATGAATGAATGAAATCTTTAAACAAATATGGAGATTATCCTGGATTACCCAGGTGGACCCAAGGTAATCACAGACGTTTAAAAATGGAATAGCAGGCAGAAGAGGAGAATCAGTCTGAAGAAAATGTGACCACAGCAGAACGGCACAGAAAGATGAGATGCTGTTATCTTTGAACACGGAGGACTGAGCTGTGAGCCAAAGAATATGGACAGGATCTGGCAGCTAGAAAGGGCAAGGAAACAGATCGTCCTCCAGAGGCTCCAGAAAGAAACATAGCCCTGCTGACACCTTGACTTTAACCCAGTAAGACCAGCGCTGGACTTCTAACACACCGAACTGAAAGATAAATTTGTGTTGTTTAAGCCTTATGTTTGTGCTGGTTTATTACAGTAGCAATAGAAAAATAATGTACATACCACACAAAAACCTCTGGATATGAGATTCAGGACTTTGCTTTTTATTAATTTCCCAGGTGATTTCTTTGTACTCTAATGTTTTAAAGCTTGACACTAGTTTTGAGTTCTAACATTAGCGTTGAGTCCCTTAAAAAAATTGAAGGTATTTTAAAAGAAAGTTTAATTTTCTACCTTAACCTTATAGGCAAAAAAGAAGGAAAAGAATAATTAGACTTTTGTTTAAAAGATCTAAAAACTTGGAGAAATTAAGACATAAGTTTATCAGTTTGTTCATTGATATATACTAAACACTTCTTACAGGATTATTAAACATGTTTTAAAAGAATAAGACATTATGGGTCATCTATTTATTATAGTCTGTAGAGAAAGATTAATGTTAGTTGCAGTTGATGGGAACTATTGAATGGATTTTCAATGATAAGTGGGATTGAACATAAAAGTCTAGGAGATGCGCAGTTTAAAAAAGCAAAGATGTAATGTTAAAAACTGTAGTGCATTTTGAAGGGTCATGAGACTAACTTGATTAACATGTGGCTAGTGAAGCTGTGAGAAAAGGATGGCTATAGTAGGAAATTTTGGGAAATAACTTTAGTTACTTAGTATAGATGTTGATTATAGAAAACTTAGAAAGCCAAAGCTTTGTGCCTGAACTTGGATATATTGTTGTTGAATGGAATACTGTTGGGTGTTTCTAAGCATGGGTACCTGATAAAAAATGGTCTTTGAGGAAAACTGATCTGCTACAGTTATGCACAGTAAATAAGGAAATGCACTAAGGTGACCACTCAGTCCAGAACCTTCATAGTAGCTTGTGTTTTTAGTGCCTATACATCCATACAGATGTATAGAAATATTTATGGATATCTGCATATTAATGGCCTAGCATATATACTTACATTTCCTTGCTCATCATTTGAAGAGTATGAAAGCAACAGAACCTAGCAGAAATGGGCCCACCCAGAACCCACATCTTGGTTCCTAATATTATTTTCCAATAAAAGGGGCTAGCAATCCTTGGAGAAATGGTTCATTTTTTGGCTGCGGCAGTATGAGAGGAAAAATAATCCTACTCCTCAAATGTCCACATCCTAATTCCCAGAACCTGTGAATATATTATTTTAAATGGCAAAGAGGAATTAATGTAGCATTTGAGTTTAACTTTGCTAATCATCTGACTCTAATAGAGGGAGATTATCATGGATTTTCCAGGTAGGCCCAGTGTCATCACAGGGTTCTTAAATGTGGAAGAGGGAGGCAGAAGTGGAGAAACAGAGAGATGGCAGCATGAGAAGAAACATTGCTGACTTTCTCATTGGAGAAATGGAGCTGTGTGTCAAGGATGCCAGGAGACTCTAGGAGATAGGAAAGGAAAAAAATAGTTCTCCACTAGAGCCTCCAGAAGAAATGCAGTTCTGTCCATACCTCAGTTATAGCCCAATGAGATGCATCTTGAAATTCTAACCTTCAGAATTATAAGATAATAAATTTTAAAGCTACTAAGCGTATGGTAAGTTTTTATAATCAGAACATAAGGAAGTGTTTAAAACACACACACAGACATACACAGACACACACACCATATACCCCAAGGAGGTATGTCAAAGAAACACAGGAGCTAAGTGAAAGATCTCCTAATGGATAATAAAGCTGGAACAATTGAATGACAAAATAAATCACATGGTGTTGTATTAGAATCCTAAGTATAAAATAAATACTGATGAGTCCATGCTAATATAAGTAGCTCAATTCAGTAAATAATTAAACAGCAAAGAATATACAAGTCTTTATGCAGAATTCCAAATAATTCTGTTGATGCTCTGTCTTCAAGAAAGAGGAATATGACTACCCACTCCTTAAGTGTGGGCTGCATGTAGTGACTTTCTTCCAAAGAGTATAGTATGGAAAGGGGAAAAAGAGAACAACTTTACAGTGGAGAAATGTGACAAACATGGTTTCATCTTAGTGATGAAGGTTAACATTAACAGTGATCCGTAGTATTGACAGCATACACTCTTGATATGATGTGATGAGAATGGTGCCTTACTCAGTCGTCTTCTTTCTCAAAACTCATCATGACAGTCTAATCACGAGGAAAACTTCAGAAAAGTCTCAGTGGAGGAGAATTCTACAAAATACCTGACCAGTATTGCTCAAAATTATCACAGTCATCAACAACCAGGGAAGTCTGAGAAACTGTCACAGTCAAAAGGAGCCTGAGGAGACATAAGTAGATACAATATCCTGGATAAAATTCTGAAGCAGAAAACACATCAGGTACAAACTAAGGAAATCTGAATAAAGTGTGGACTTCAGTTAATAATGTTTTAATATCCTTTCATTAGTTGTGCCAAATATACCATACTAATGTGAGATGTTAGCAATAGGAGAAATTAGATGTAGAGTAGAATGGAATTCTCTGTACTCTGCAACTTTTCTGTAACTCCTAAGCTATTCTAAGATTTTTTTAAAAGGTTATTTTTTAAATTGCAGAGAGATTTTAGAGGGAGAAATGTTTTATGCAAGATCTTAAAGGCAGTAACAACCAGTTTGGTGGTTAATTAGATAAAGTAGATAAACAAATAATGAATGAGTTAGATTATGCCAGTTTTAGGCCCGAATGGTCAGGAGAATATAATGCCAGTGACACAGAGGAAAAATGACAGAGGAAGTGTGCTGGTGGTTGAGCAAATGATAAGTCTGGGACACAAAAGATTTGAGACAAAAGTGAGTAATTCAAGTAGAAATATAATCAGCAACTGGAGATAAAGAATTTGATGTTGGCTGCAAGTTCATGAATGGAAACGTAGCTTTAAATTTAATCAATCAACTAGTAAATATACATGAAACAACTGTTTATAAGGCCCTGTATGGAGAAGGGGAAGTGCATATATACTAAAATGCAAAGTATTGGGGAGTCAAGGTATATGTCAGGACAAAAATAACAATAGAGACCAATGTATAGCATTGGATAAGACCTAGCAAAAATAAGCAGTGTAAGAGTTCAGTATAGAGTTCCCCCAAAAAACCACACCTTGTGTCAGTGTAAATGAGATTGTTGAGAAAACAGATGTTGTTAAAAGCTGAATATTTGTGTCCACCCTAAATTTATGTGCTGAAGCCCTAACCCCAGTGTGGCTGTATTTGCAGATGGAACCACAAAGGGAGTAATTACAGTTAAATGAGGTCATAAAAGTGGGCCCTGGTCCAATAGGATTGGTGTCCATGTAAGAAGAGACACCAGAGAGCTCTTTCTCCCTCTCCCTCTTCCTCCCAGAGAATGAACCTGTGAAGATCCATGTGAGGACATAGTGAGAAGGAAGCCACCTGCAAGCAAGGAGTAGAGCTCTCCCCAGAACCAAATTGACTGAAATCTTATCTTGGCCTTCCAGCTCCCAGACTGTATGAAAATAAATTTCTGTTGTTTAAGTATATGATATTTAGTGATGGCAGCCTGAGCAAATAATGCAGAATATCGTAAGAAGGTAAATGAGGAAATGTGAATAGGAGAGTGATAAGAAGAAAACCAAGATAATCTAGCAACAGTAAGCCAAAGATAAAGAAGGCTTTATTTTTTCTTTATACATAATTATTGAGAATTTACCTTGTGTTTAACACTCTGTTAGACTTCAAGAATACATAATAAGCAATATACAACTCCTACCTACACAGAACTTATATTCAACAATGAATCATAAACAAGAAATAATAGACAAATAAATAAATAGATAGGGATCATGAAAATGCTGTGAAGAGAGATACAATGAAGAATAACTACATATGGTATAGGTATGTCTTGAACAGTCAAAGAAGAAATTTGGGGGAGATGGCATGTAAGATGAGACCTAAAGAATGAAAATGAACTAGCTGTTCAATAATGATAAGATAAGAATTTTGTAGGCAAAGAGAACAGGGATTACAAATGCCACAGCATCCAAAAGCACTTGGGGAATTTGAAAAACAGAAGAAAGGCCAATGGGATTGGAATATTGTAATAAAAAACTTAATGGAGATGACTTTGTAGAGGTAGATAGAAGCTGAGTCATACAGAGTCTTATATGCCAGCCTAAGAAATATAGATTTATTTGTAAGATAGTAAAAAGCTATTACATGAGTCTAAGAAACAAGTGACAGTCTTGGTTCATGTTTTTAAATAACTCTAATTGCTATGTGAAAAAAATTTGAATAAGAACAAGCTACAAAGCAAAGAGACCAGTTGGGGAGTTATTTCAAATAGCACAGAATAGAGATTATACTGGCTTAATTTAGAATGGTGGTACATATACAGAGGGAAATGGCAATATTAGAAACAAAGGAACTGGATGATGGATTGTATGTGAGGAATTGCAGAGAGAAATTAAAGCTAATACTTAAGTTTTGTTTATGTAAATGGATAAATGATGGTACTAAATGTAGAGATGAAGAGTAGGAAAAAAAAAAAAAACCCAGACTTGTAAAGAAAATGAAAAGCTCAGTTTGGGACACTTAGGCTAGAAACATAATTTTAAAAGCCATTAGCATATACCAGGTACTTCAGTTTATAAGACTGAATTACTTTTATAAGAGATCACTTAAGGATAAAGTTCTGAAAAAAATTGAAGAGAGGGCTAGCTCTGAGCCTTGGCAAAGAGAAGGAGCAACAGTGAGGTAAGAGGAAAACCAGAAGAGTATGTCACAGAGCCAAGGAAAGAAAAGGTTTCCAGGAGGGTGTGTGTGGTTGTGTCAACAGCTGTCAAGTCAACAAATCAGAGAAAAGAGGAGTTAGGTTTAGCAATGTAAGGACTGTGGGAGGCCTAAACAAAAGGGGTTTCAGCACACAGGTGAAATAGAAGGTCAATTAGAAAGTGGTGAAGACTTAATTAGAAGAAATAAAAACATGATAACAAGCAATATCACATTCAACATGTTTAACAGAAAGATGTAGAAAAACTGGGCAATATGTTTACTTTTTTTTTTAACGTGGTACAGGTTAAGTATGCTAATTGGTAGATTCAGAAGAAAGTGTGGGAAGTAGAGGAGAGGATCTCAGTCCACAAGAAAGAGGGAATTAAATCCAGAGGAAAGTAGAAGGATTTGTATTTGCTAGGGGAAGGGATATTTCCTTCACTGTAACCAGCAAGGCACAGGTTCTGTTCGGTTAAATTTAGGGTGGGAAGATAAGGAAGTTTACCTTTGACGCCCTCTATTTTCTTAGTTAACCTCAGGGAAGGGGTTTAAGAGTGGAGGGAAGGTTTGAAACAGTCATCTGAGAATGTGAAAAGAAAATTCACTATGAAAACATACAAGTGTACTAGGAAGTATTGACCGGACATTTGATGTTTTGGTTATGAATTCTAAGGATTATCAGGCAGCCTAGCTTTTTCCACCAATGTTCAGCTATTGAAGTACAGATAAGGAGAGGGGTCTGTAGATTGGGAGTTACAGTGTGGTTAAAGAGCTGCAGCACTGAAAGACCACAATGAGGAAAATAGAATAGGAGGTGATGTCATAAAGTAGGATACTTTGAATGAAGCCTTAGAAGGTGTTTTCTTTACTAGTGATGGCAAATTCCAGTGCTCCTGTGAGTAGGTGGCAAAGGTGGAGTTGTGGAAGAGTGGATGGAGGGGAGGTTGAGAAACAGAGAGGCTAAAGTTTAGGGTATTTCATTCACATAGTACTTGCTATAACTAAGAAAAATGACAGGAATTAATATGTACAGGAAGGCAGTGAATCAGTAGTTCAAGTCTTAGGTGAATGAGGAGAAATGAATGAGGAAGGTAGCTATGAAATACCACCAAGAAAAGCTCACAGGCAGTAAAACTGGATAGGAACCCACAGAGTACCTGTCAGCTAGTTTGTTAAGATATTATTCTGCTCCTCACTGCCACAGCCTGGGACCCTGCAAAGCTGCCATGAGGGGCTCCGTGCAGGGTTGCACCTGGTGGCCAGATTACATGCCCATCCTGAGTGTACACATCCATCTGTCTGCCCACTCATACATTCATTCTTGCATCCAGCATTCACTGAGCACATCCTCTGTGCCAGATTATTGATGGCATCAAAATTTTGTTGGTACCACCTAAGGAATCACTTACACAGGACTGGTGTGCATATGTGTGACCAACTATGGGATGATTTGAAGATATCACAAGGGTTTCACAGCATAGAAAAGTAAAATTTTAAATTCAATATCTGATCTCAGTTTCCATAAATGCCAGGGAACCTCATGGCTGGTCAAATAGCCAGCAGCAGTTTGGAGACTTCTGATGAAGATTAAGGTATTGGTAGATAAACATGACTCATCTCCTCCCACAACTACATCAAAATTGTAACTAAACTGCAGAACAGCCATCACTCAGAACTGTCAGAAATTGAGTTGAATGAAAATCTGACAACTATGGAACTAAAGAAACCACATCCATTCAGACTGGTAGGAGATGAAGAGATGAGGAGACACAGAACTAGCTGGTCCCACACCCATGGGTGGTGGATAAAAACTCGGGAGTAATATCTCAGAAATGAGGCATCCCAGCTGCACACCAGACTCCCAGACCAGGGTTCCAGTGCCAGGAAGATAAGCCACCATAATTTCTGGCTATAAAAATCGGTGGGGTTTGAGTCAGTGAAAGGAACCATTGGATTCCCAAGAAGTGCCTTTTAAAGGACTTGCACACTTACTTGGACTCACTCCATCTGAGCTCCAGCACAGGGGTAGTAGCTTGAAAGGCACCAGTGGCATATAGGGAAGAACTGAAGTATCTGGCATAGGGGCAAGAGCTGGGGAACAGCTTTCTCCAAGACAGAAAGATGGGCAGAGGCCATTGTTCCTTTTCTGAGCCATTCCCCCCATGCATGCCCAACAAAGCCACATAGCCAGCAGGCAGATGAGATATCTGACACTCTGTCAACCTGGCTAATACTGTTTTCCCTACCCTAGAAATCTCCTGAGACCCTGGCATACCCAACTTACAGGGCCACTCAAGCTGTTAACGGAGACTTTTCCATATGAATGACTGGTCTTGACTCAGGCTTACCATATTTCAAATCCTCTCAAATAAGCACCATCCAGCCTCTTAAAGCGGTAGCCCCCATACAACTGGCTAAGTGGTACCAGGCATGGCACTAGCAGCAGCCACCCTAGATTTACAGCTTGGCTTCACCTGGGAATCTCCAAACCCAGCACAAGTAGCAGATATCTCATATTGCTTTATAGCTCATTCAGGGTGACCCAGAGCAGAACACAGGTGACTCCTGGCCTGCATCACCTAGGAAAATCCAGATCCTGTCCACCCGGTAGACAGCTACAGACCATGTCAGAACACCACCACCCTGTCCCTGCACAGTTAATCCTCCATGAGGGCAGAGGTTAGTGGTCAGTGGTCATTGTCAGTCCTTGTGGCTGACTGGCCTGGCTAAATCCTCCCATGGACTTATCAACAGTAATCAAGTCTCAACTAAAAGAGAAAGAAGGCATGGAGAGTATACGTCAAGTACCCATCTTGTGTCATAGGGGAGACTGTAAAAAAAAACGTGACACAAATGAAAGAACAGGTCAAAACTCTAGAAAAAGAAGCAAACAAAATGGAGATGAGCAATTTATCAGATGCGTAATTCAAAACAACTGGTTATAAAGATGCTCAAGGAACTTGGTGAGTACCTCAACAGCATAAAAAAGACCCAGGCATAAATGAAGCACATACTAATGAAAATAAAGAACAATTTACAGGGAATCAACAGTAGAATGGATGAAGTTTAGCATCAAAGCAATGATTTGGAACATATGGAAGCAAAAAGCAAACAGAATAACAAGAAGAAAAAAAGAATAAAAAAATGAGAATAGTGTTAGGAGCCTCTGGGACAACTTCAAGCACACCAACATTTGCATCATAAGGATTCCAGAGGAAGAAGAGAAAGAGCAAGAAATTGGAAATCTATCTGACAAAATAATGAAAGAAAACTTCCCTAACTTGGTGAAGGAAATAAACAGCAAAACCAAGAAGCACAGACAGTACCAACAAAATGGATGCAAAGAGACCCACACCAAGACACATCATAAATAAAATGCCAATTGATAAAGAGAGAATCTTAAAAGCAGTGAGAGAAAAAGCAGTTAGTTACATGCAGGAGAGTTCCCATAAGACTGTCAGCTGATTTCTTAAAAGAAACTTAGCAGGCTAGAAGGGTTTAGTAAAAAATATTCAAAGTCATGAAAAGCAGGGACCTACAGCCATGATTGCTTTACCCAGCAAAGTTATCATTTAGAATCCAAGGGCAGATAAAGAGCTTTCCAGGCTAGAAAAATCTAAAAGAGTTCATCCATCACCAAGCCATTATTATATGAATGTTAAAGAGACTTATTTAAGGAAAAGAAGATCAAAAGTAGAATAAAAAATGACAGTAAACACATACATATTAATAATTGAATCTAAAAAACAAACTAAGAAAACAAGAAGAACAGAGACAGAATCATGGATACGGAGAGTGTTTTGATGGTTGCCAGATGAGAGGGAGCTTTAGGGGAATGGGTGAAGAGTTGAAGAGATTAAGCAGTACAAATTGGTATTCACAGAATAGCCATGGGGATGTGAAATACAGTATAGGAAATGGAGTAGCCAAAGAACTTATATGCGTGACCCACACACATGGGCAAGGATGGTGTGGGGATTGCCTGAGGGAGGGGTGACTGTGTAGTGGTAGGCAAAGGAGGAAAAACTGGAGACACCTGGAATAGTAGAAACAATATAATAAAAAGATGAAAATGTATATGGAATAAGCTACATTCAAACTTATTTTTATTTTATTAATATTATAAAGCCTTTTTGGCTCTCATTATAAAATTATTATTAATTATTTTATAATGGAAAATACTTGATTTTTTTTTACTCCTGATTTAAACTTGCAACTGAGTGATTTTTTTTTCAAGCAGTATGAGAATATTTCTTTATAAGGTCCCAGAGGTAGAAGTAAGCAGTAGAAGAAATGGGCTCAGCAAACAAGTGACAGAGGCAAAAGAAGGACCCTTGAAGCCTAGGAGGAAAAAGAAAGAAAGGTAACGGTAGCACCTGTGGGGAAGAGGGGAAAGAAGAGGAAGGGGAAAGGTGCAGACATGCTCCTAGGAGAGACAGCTGCACTGGGTCCAGTCTTGAGTGTATTTATCTGAAGGTCTCAGGGGAAGATTCCAAGAGAACATTCAATAGCTTTCCAAGTATGTCCTCAGTCTCCACTGATTGGTCAGTGCCAGGTCAGGAATCATTAGTTAGTGCAGCTGGTCCTGATGTCAGCCATGGCATCACTTCTCTGGTTTTGCTGCTTTTCTGAGCCTAGAACTACAATACAACTGAGGCCTAGATGTTATCCCTAGGGGTTAATGTTTAAGGGAGAGGTTGTGCAAGGGCCTACATGGGAGTCATATGAGGCCACTCTTTGGCCCCTGTTTCTTTTCCAAGCAGTCTACTGCATTACTAGAGACATATCAGAGGAGGAAAAGTCAGGGGAGCATTTGAACTGTATGACCAGTGATATGAAAGGTCAGGAGGTCTGAACCACATGACCAGCAATATGCTAGGGGAGGAAAGGTTACCCTGGGAACAAAGTCCTTGTTTTCCCACTTTTGCCTGTTGGTAGGCACCCTGGGCTTTCTGCCCTGGTGACTTTCTGTACCTGGTCCACCATTCTTTCTCTGCCCATGTCTGTCTAACCACCTACCACATTCCTCCCTCAAGGATCTTGACTCTAAATTGCTTAAGGGAAAAGGGGCACATAGTCTCTCCAGGAGGCCAAAGAGGGATGGTGTTTTTCTTCAGAGCCAAGAGATGCTTGCCCTCTTTCAGAGGGATGATGAGGCCCGGTCAGGGAAGAAGGTTGCAATAGTATCGAGGGGCAGTATTCCTTGAGTACAAGTAGGGCTTGTGATCTGGTGAGACAAACTGTGTTTCCACAGAGATTTGAAACTGTGTTTCATCTAAGTATTATTGGGGCAAAAGTTAAAATAATAAGAATTATGATGAATGGTCTGATGAAAGAACATACTTTTAGTTCTCAATAATTCCAAGTCAAAGGCTTGGGAGAAAATGAAACATTAATTTTGAGGATTGTAGCCAAATATTTAAGAAAACTAGAAAAATTCGGGACCCATTTCAGTTTATGGGTAAAAAAACAAAACTCTGAATACAAAAAAGTGAACTAGAGTCTAACATTCACAACTCTGTATTACAGTCTATTGAAACACAATTCTCCCTCTAAAATCACCTTCATCTTTTTCAGAGAGCCAAATTGAGACCAATTTATTTACTGCATTAAGTCCAGTTTCAATTTGGCCTCATTTGCATAAACATAACAAGAATAGCAATTGATCATATAGGCTTTCTTAAACTTGCCTGGCTGGACTGTTATAAGGAGTCTCCAGTTTGAGCTTTAATTATCCTCTCAGGGCAAAGGAGCCAAGCCACACAGGTGCCACGTAACTGAGTGATGTGAAGGTCTGGTACTGAGTTTCGTTTATATCAGCCCATGATTTTAATGACTTGAAGCTGAAAAAGGAACTTTACAAAATATTTATAGCCAAATGAAAGAAGTATTTAGTTGGCTGTGTTTACCTTTTTTGATACTCATTTTTCAATCTCATCTACCAAATATGCAAAGGTTTTCAGTAACTTTTATATAGTAAATTTCAATTTATCCTAATGTCAATAGGCTTTCTTAAACCAATCAAAAGGTGCAACATTTTTATGTTTGTAACAAATGAACTGCAAACTCACTGAAATAGTTTATTTGGATAATTTAGAATAAGTTGGAAAATTATCTTTAAGTGTTCGGCTAAGGGAGTATTTAAGTGCTATACTTAATCATTTTTAGCTATAATATCACATGAAGATGAATAGTTTATAAAGGTTTATATTAAAAATGTTTCCTCTATGAAGTCCCCATCACGAATTTCTCCCAAAAACAAGTCCATTTTTCATTAATGCTAAAGTAATATTTTTATCTTTAAGGGATAGATTAAATATAATATTTATTTTTTAAAAAGCTCTGGGTAAAATACACCTTTTTAAAAAGATTTATTTATTTATTTATCTTTAGAGGGGAAGGGAAGGAGAGAGGGAGAGAAACATCAATGTGTGGTTGCCCCTCGTGCATCCCCTGCTGGAAACTGTCCTACAACCCAGGCATGTGCCCTGACTGGGAATCGAACCACTGTTGTTTGGTTCCCAGGCCTGTGCTCAATCCACTGAGCTACACCAGCCAGGGCAAATACACCTTTTATAATGGAAAATGATTTATTCATCTTGGCCTCACCAGTCTCTGGGGCCTTATTCTGGCAGCCATTACAGCAACACCCTCTGTGGATTTCAAAATTCATATGGGTACAACCTAAGAGGGCCTCTCCTCCAAACCTGGGACTGTCTTTTGATGCTGAGGCTTAAGATATTACAGGACCTCTAGGCAGTTACACAGGCACAAGCCACAAGTACAGAAGGATTCATGGGGTGAACTTTTGTATTAGTTAGAATTTCCCACAGAAACAGAATCAACAGGAGATCACACACACACGCACACACACACGCACACACAATGATGGAGGCTAGGAATTCCCATAATCGGCCATCTTCAAGCTGCATTCCCAGAAAGCCAATGGTGTAGCCTGAGAGCTTGAGAGCTGGAGAGCCAGTGGTGTAGATTCCAGTTTGAGCCTGAAGGCCTGAAAACCAGGAGTACTGATTGCAGTAGAATATCAATATACCATCTCAACAGTCAGACAGACAGCAAATTCAACTTTTCTCAAACTTTTTGTTGAATTTAGGCACTAAAGATTTGATGATGCTCAACCAGGCAGAACAGCTGCTTTGTTCAGCTCACCAATTCAAATGCTGATGTCTTCCAGAAATACCTTCACAGACACACCCAGAAATAATATTTAACCAGATATGTGGGCATCATGGCCCAGTCCAGTTAACGGATAAAATTAACTGTCACAATCTTTGATTAACAGGATGTAACCAGGGATTACTTCCTCATTTCTTGTTCCAAAGGACCAATGAAAGGGAAGATGAAGTTATTTATACAGTCGTAGAAGATAATCACATGAGACTGAGCTATGACTTTTGGTACTAATGGTGGTAAACTTGTTAATGCAACTTTGTATAGGCTCTCTCTCTCATTCCCTGCCACACTGCCCTTTTCTATCCCTCTTGGGAGGATTGCATTGTTAGATGAGGATGTAACACATAAGCCTTCCCATAAGGCTCTGAAAGTAAGCAATATAAATACTTTTCTGAGATACAGTATGAACCTTTTATTGCATAAATTATATTCAATGGTAACACCTCTAATTATATCATATTTCACATAATAAGGAGATATAATCATCTGCTCTATTCAACAAAACACATGTCAACTGTACTATGTGGTAATATGACTTTATACAAATGTGAGTACCAGTGAAAAATCTTCCACACTGTGGGACACTTTTCTCAATTATACCTAACATACCATTTGTGAAGTGTGAGCGTATGACAACAGATCTGATTTTAGTCAGATCCATATATATGGATCTCCAGTCAATCCATATATTAAACATAAGTAAAGTTTAATCTACCTATCTATCTATCTACCTATTATTGAATTGACTATATGTCCTTTCTTGAGGACATACATCTCACTATG
The DNA here is from genome assembly GCA_004027735.1 of Carollia perspicillata. Taxonomy (NCBI): domain Eukaryota; kingdom Metazoa; phylum Chordata; class Mammalia; order Chiroptera; family Phyllostomidae; genus Carollia; species Carollia perspicillata. The sequence continues at coordinate 21,417 of PVKM010017271.1, forward strand.
GAAACAATTGTTGTAGAAGCTCTAGTCAATGCCTACATTGCAGCAATTCTCCTCATGGTAGTGGTGAAGTCATGAGATACCTATGACCCAAAAGAAAAGAAGAGAGAGAGCCCAACTGATGGAAAATAATTTTTGTAAATTGTGAAAGTTAATTTTAAAGTAGAGGATTTTTTCCAATAATATCCATTAATTTCTTAGTCAGCATTTAAGTATAAATTACCAGTAATTATTAATTATCTCTTAGATTACATTGGCTAGAAAATTTAGTGTTATGGACAAACGTAACTGTAAGGACTGCTGGATAATGTTAAGTGGTTTGTTCAGGAACTAAAGAAAAAGGATGTAGTGAATACAGGTTAGACTTTCACATACAAGGTCTGTCCAGAAAAAGTCCAGCCATCGTTAATGTAATGAGAATGGTTTGCGTGAAATCCATGTAACCTGGCAGTCAGGAAGAGTGGATTGGAACACATCTGTGTGAAAAATAACAACTTCACCGTACTAGTCAGTGGGGGTAGTAGACGCCTTTTGGTGAGCATGTGTACTGTGTGGCTGTGACGTTCAAAATGACTGATGGAGTAGAGCAACAAGTTTGAATCAAATTTTGTGTTAAACTTAAACATTCCTGCATGAAAACTGTTCAGATGATTCAGAAGACTTTTGGGTACGATGCAATGAGTGCAGAACAAATAAAAGTTTGGCACAAATGCTGCAAAGATGGTCAAGAATCTGTTGAAAGTGATTCACATTCTGGAAGACTTGTAACAAGCAGAACACCTGAGAATGTTTAACATGTATGGGCTGCAATCAACAAAGATGGGCAACTCAGTGTGAGAACTAGAAGCTGATCTAGGGAATTCCAAAAACTACTGTTTCCAAGATTTTCACACAGATCTTGGCATGAAACATGTTATGGCAAAATTTGTTCTGCAGCTTCTGCTACCAGAGCAGAAGGAACATCATGCTGCAGTTGCTAATGATGATTTAAACTGCTACTAATTAACCATATTTCCTCAAGAAGGTCATAACTGGCAATAAATTGTGGGTTTACAGCAGTGATCTGGAAATGAAGGTTGAGTCATCCCAATGGAAGTCACCTGATGCTCCATGTTCAAAGAAGGTGCGGCAAAGTCGCAGCAAGATCAAGACCATGTTAACTATGGTTTTTGATAAGGGAGGTGTGGTCCATCAGGAGTACACCCCTGCAGGCCAAACAATTAATAAGGAGTACTACCTCAATGTTCTTCCTCAGTTGAGAAAGGCAGTACGACAAAAACTGGCACAGCTGTGGGCAACTGGTGATTGGCAGCTTCATCATGACAGTGTGCCTGCTCATGCATTGTGTCTCATGCAGTCTTTTGGCAAAACATCAAATCACCCAGGTGACTCAGCCCCCTTCACAGCCCAGATTTGATGCCCTGTGACTCCTGGCTTTTCCCAAAACTAAAATCACTTTTGAAAGGGAAGAGATTTCAGACTGTCAACGAGACTCAGGAAAATATGAGGGGCAGCTGATGGTGACTGGGAGAACTGTGTGAGGTCCCAAGGTACCTGTTCTGAAGGGAACTGAGGTGTCATTGTCCCATGAACAATGATCCTTGTATCTTATATCTTCAATAAATGTCTTTATTTTTCATGGTACAAGCCTGGATACTTTCTGGACAGACCTGGTATGAATGCTTTGTAGACAATTAACTCTTTAGTATTTCTACCTAGGCTCAAGGAGAATTTCAAAAGTATATATATCAGGGTCCTTGTTCTCTGGAAGGCTATAGGAATTATAGATGTTGGAATATTGTAAAGATTCTATTGACTCCTACTCTTCCTAAGATATAACCTATATTTTGTGCTAGATGGTAGAGGAGGTCTTATTCAAAGTATGAAACAATTACACTCCTTTAAGGAGTTTAAGGAGTTTTTCTCCCTTTGAAGAATAGAGGGTATTGATCAAATTGCAGGCCCCTCAAAAATTGGTTCCTCCTCAACACTTTTTTCAAATTCATCCGTCCTTTCATTCCCTGATTAACTCGGATGCTTGTAGAAAGTGTCTTAAGCATCATGAAATCAATGTGAAGCATCCACCCTTGTAAGGTCCATCAGATTCCCTTTGTTTTGTGGTTGATCCTTTTAATTTCTTTCAATTGATACAGAGACAAAGCAAAAAAAAACCATGGAAAGAAATTTCTACAAAACAATGCAAACTCTTCACAACTTTTGGAAATAAACTGAGTACAAAGATTTTTTTAATAACCCCAAAGTGTTATATTTGTAAGCTAAATACAGCATGCTATAGTAAGAATGCAGGAAACTATGGGCTGTCTATATATTAAGATGCTAAATGGAAATACATTCATTTCTTTGACTGATAGCCACTCTCTTCCCTGGTTTTCCATTCTTCAATCCAAAAGTGTATTAAATTCAGAATTAGACTGTTTTAGTTTGTGCTCTGCCACTTAGTAACTGAATTTTGGCAAACTAATTTCTCTAAATATATTTATTAATTTTTGAAATGAGAATAACAAGAACTGCTTTTCCTCACCAGGTGGTTGTAAAGTAGAAGTGAGATCCAATACATAACAACTTTATAAATCACTATACAGATTATATTTTTTACATCATCGTTAATGGTGTTAGGATCAGAGCGACAAGGGTGTTTTCTTATTTCTGACATTACCTCATGCTCTTGGCCATGGTTGTTGACCTTCAGGGCATTGTGCCAGAGATACCTTTTTGTGTTTTTATTCCGTTCCTGGTTTCCTGCTAGGATATGTTTTTTTACTTCTGTTTTTCTTATGTAAAGTTTTCTTCTTTAACAGATGCATTTCAGTTTAACAGTGATTTTTATTTTTTATATAACTAGAGCTCAGTCATTTATAAATCTATTTCATTAAATTAAACAATTTATTTCAAGATGATTATATCATTTTAAAGTGCCAGTAGAAATGTTTAAAAGGTTTTGCCAAAACAGAAATCCAATGCTGCACCTTAATTATGAAAAATAGGTAATTTGGACAAATTTTAATATGAAGAGAAAACATTATAATGTAGAAAATAACTAAATTTCATCATATAATCAATGGTAATGAATAAAATGTATGTAAACCTATTGACAATATAATCATTATTATACAACATTAAGTTTTCCATGCCCACAAATGTTCCTTTATTTTCAGAATACTGCTACAGAGTTACTGGTTTACTCAGACTTTCCCTAGGAAACAGTCACCATCTGTCTGATTAGTCTGTTTCCTTGGTATCCTGCCCATTCTAGCTATTTAAGTTTCTGCTCTATTTCAAGAAATGCACTCATTAGGATGGCCACATCTGTTATCATTTGAAAAGAGGTGCACATGTTCAAAAAACATATAATAGAACCTTGATATCTTGTTAAGTATAAACAGGAAATGTCTCCTTCCATCCACCTACCATACCTGCACTGCTAAGAAGGAATGACATGATCTTTAAGGTCCCTTCTTCAGATACCCTGAATCTAAAATAAAAGAAGTGCTCAAATAGTAAAATTACAATTCAAACATTTTCATTATACACACATTCACAAGCACATAGAGAAAAATTACCCTCTGTTAAAAAATAGTTAACTGAATACTAGTACAAAATAACAGTCATATTCCATGTTCTTTCATACATTATCCCCATAATGAATAGTCACTAAGTTATACAATTCCCCTCATTCATTAAATAAACATTTACCAAGTGCTTGCTATCATTAGGCACCATGCCAGGCTCCCAAACTGCCACAGTAAGTCACAACTCCTGCTTTAAGGACCTTAAGGCCTAGCACAGTGGTTCTGCAATTTCCTTTACTTTCCATTCTCTGCTTTATGTCAAAAGCCTAACTAGTTGTCTTGTCTCTAAACTCTCCTTACATCTAGTGGGTTCTGCACACTTCCACCAGACAAATTCCTTCATTCAGAGGCATCTCTGTTAGGCATTGGCCTAATGCTGAAGACTAGAGCAGTGAAATAGGCAGTCAAAGTGGCTGCACTCAGGGAGCATATGTTCTAATGCAAGAAGTAAGGACATTTATAAAAGAGTAGGTCATATATCTATCTGGGAGTGGCAATTATAAAGTCTCTTGCTGTCAATTAGTCTCAATCTTCATTTGCTCTTAATGCTTAAAATATAAGTCCTGACATTTAGGGCCTTCCTCAGTGTGCCTTTTCCTCTTTTTCACTGCTTCCTTTACAAATTATCCCCTTTAATTAGGCTATAGCCTTCTCAGTTTTTCATTTTACTGCTTATATGCCCACACCTATTTTTTCCCCTCTCTTCTGGCTACCTTATTGCTCCCTAAAATTTTGCTGTTAAGTCTTTCCTGACTAATTCAATCCAAGGTGCTTTTTCTCTTCTGGCCTTCCCATAGTATTTATTAACTATAACCATTATTTTTTAAAGCACATATTTTCTGGTAACATAGCCAGCTGTTGTTTTTTTTTTTTGCAAATATGTATGCATTTCATATTTCCACCAGGTCCCCAGTTCATTTAGGGCAAAACTTTTCTTTCATGTTTAAGAATCTTAAATACTAATTTTAATAAAAATATTGATAAATTTTCCTTCATTCAGAATTAGATTAATCACCTATCCAGTACATAGTCCCTTTAAACAGTAGTCATTTACAGATAATTAAATCATTTTATATACA
>PVKM010017272.1:0-26059 GCA_004027735.1 Carollia perspicillata
GGGGATTGATTACAACACTGCTCCACCAAGGGGTTTAACACTCCCCACTTCCCCCTCGCCCCGCCCAGCACCAGATTGCTGGGGCACAGGGGGAGGTGATTGACCAAAGAGGTCTGTCAGTCTAACTCAGGGGTGTGAACCCATCCAAAGCCCGTGAGAGCTTGGGAAGTTGATTGATTCTTTTGAAAAGACACCTGGTCCATCTGAAACCCAAACTCCTGGTTATAACCCCAGTGAAACAAAGAATTATCTCTGTCTGTCATCTGGATGACCTGTGTTCTCCCCACACGCTCATGTGTCTTCTCTCCATAGTCATGAGGCCTTAGTGGCTGCGTGGCCTGTGGCTACGCAGCCTCCACACACAGGCTCCAGGAGGGAGCCTGCATACCACAGCACAGCAGTGGACTGCAGCTGGACAGACACTCTGTGCTAGCCGATGCTGGGTTGGACTGGATTATGATATGGAGCACAAACTCTGGACACTGGCTTTTGGTTTGGCCTTGTTGAAGATAAGATTGGAACTTTTCCGTGGTGAGGTGGATAGAGATAGGACATTGGAAATTCAGGAGGGGAACTACCTTAATTTTACATCATCAATAAATCATAACACAGATCCCCATCCTCTTATTTGGCTCTTAGGAAATTCTTTTCCTCATGATCCTGCAAGAACTCATTTTCCACTAATAACATCACCTTCTCCTCTTCTATGTCCAGTCTCCTCTGCCTCCCTCTTGTAAAGGTACTTGAGATGATCAAAGCCCATGAAGACTATGTAGAATAATCATTAACTCTCCTTCTCAAGATACTTAATTGAATCATATGTGCATAGTATCTTTTGCCATCTAAAGTAATATTCACATGTTCTGTCGATTAAGACCTATCTTTGAGGGTTATAATCCACCTATCATGGATATTGATTTTATATAAAAAAGAAAAGCACAGGAAAAAAGACTGCAAGGAAATACTTGAAAATGTAAACAATGGCCATCTCTGGGCGGTGGATTTGGGGCTCATTTTTATTTTGAGTAATCTCTTTGATATCTTCCTTTACTGTACCAAGGAAGTAGCTCTTTTCCAGTCCTCAACGATGCCCAGGGAATGTTACTGTAAAGGTGGTGCGTGCCCCAGGCTGAGTGCCACAGCACCTGTTCCACTGTCTCTGCAGAGCCCGTGTTCTGGTTCTACGTGAAGGAGGTCCTCAGCAAGCACGAGCTGCAGCGCTTCTATTCCCTGCGTCACATCACCTTGGATGTGGGCCGTGGCCGGGCCTGGCTGCGCTGTGCTCTCAACGAACACTCACTAGAGCGCTACCTGCATATGCTCCTGGCTGACCGCAGCAGGCTCAGGTACGTGACTAGGCTCCTGGGAAGGGGTGTAGGCGAGTAGTTAAAATCACAGAATCTGGAATCAGATGCTTGGATTTGCACCCAGTTCCCACATCTGGGGCAACTGGGTGCAACCCCCGTTTGTTAAATGAGAGAAGGCCCATAAAGGCCTCAGCATAGCATCTGCATTAGCAAGCACTCAGTAAATGCTCACTATTATTAAGGCTGGGGGTGTGGAGAGAGCCATTGTCACAGGACACAGCCTGGTCTTCATGCCATGGAATTTTAATTTGGTCTTCTTTCAGGTTCAGAATTTCTTTCACTTTAGATGTTGGGTGTTTAGTGTGCAATTTCATGCTTTGTCTTTACAATTCTTTCTGCTGGTTTTTTTTTTTTTTTTTTGAGGTTAATGAATACCAAACTGATTGAAAGAGTACATACGTTTTAAGTTAGGGAGAGAAGTCATTTGTTATTAACAAACATCCCCTCCCCATTTTATTATATTTTATTTTTTTCTTGATCATAAGGTTCACTCTGTCAGGTAGCATAGGCCAGGTTTTGCTGCAATAACAAACTTTATCAAAACCACAGTGGCTCGACACAGGTAAGTTTGTTTCTTTTCTCTGCTTCATGTCTATCATGGGTGAGTAGGGATTCTTGTCTCAGGGACCCAGGCTGATGGAGGCTCCATTTCTATGGGGATAATGGTTGAGCTAAACACTGGCTCTTAAAGCTTCTGTCTAAAGTGACACTTCACCTCCATTCACATTTCACTGGCCAGCAAGTCACATGGCCACAGGCAAGTTCAGCAGGGTGGGGAGATGTGATTACTACCACAGTGATGGGGAGAGGGCACTGAATATGCATCACTGATAGTACAGTCAGCCACATCTTCTTCAAAACATGGACAGTCCGGTCATTTTTCCTGTACTCAGGATGTTTATGATGTTTCTCTCTCTCTCCCAGTCTCTCTCTATGACTTTGGCTATCATTTTGCCTCTGAGAATGGTGGACCAGATGTGTAGTTTGTGTCATCTGATGGCCTTCCTTGAATAACCTCTACATCAGCAGTGCCCATATCCTCAACAGTGAAACTCCATTTACTTCAAGAAGCTGGCATTTCATTAGTGCTGTGATATATTCCTGTGATTTTATATCTTGCCCTGCATTCTCTGACTCAAATCTCCTTCTGTTTCTTCTGCCCCTTATGGTCACTTCTTTACTGATACTTGGTTAGGCATTCTGGGATTGTGTGCTAGGGCTCTTGCCCTTGAAGTTCTCCCATGACTGTTGCCTGTGATGCTTTGTCCAGTTGTATGCTCAACTCTGTGGGTCCAAAATAGAAGGGATGGGCCAGGATGACTGGTGCCGCCTGCACCTGTGTGCTGCCCAAGGTCTGGGCCAAATGTCTATACATACCTTCTGAGCATTCACCAGCTTTAGTTATGAGAACATACTCATGTTCCTAAAAATGAACTTCCGTCAAGCCCTCCTCACCACATCATTTGCAAGTAGCTCGGAGTTGCACGCTCAGCATCAAAGGAATTTAACAATGAGCAGTTGAAGTAAATCCAGCTGAATTTCACAGTTGAATCCAGTTGAAGGACCACAGTTGAGTTTCCATAAGTCACTAGTCACTAATCTACCTAGATGTGGGAAAACCTAATTCATTTACATGCAGGAAAACTGGTTCAGATTTTTAAAGAATCAACATTTTGGGAATAAGAGATCGTCTTGCAGTGCCAGAGTGGACTTGGGGCTTGTGCTTCTCTCGACATTCTGTGGAGTAGGCATATTGAAAACGATGCATCTCCTCTCTCTTTCTGTTAGTTGTATTCAGTCACTTCAGCAGCTGTGTCCAGTCTCCTGCTGAACTACAGGTCACTCACCACTGACTGTGCTTTAGTGAAACTTAACTTTGACTCCACGTGTTTCGAGTTCTCTGACCTGGTGGGGTTGAGGCTATTTGCTTGTTACTGCTTAGCAGGGGACTGGATAAAGAGCTGGGGAATTGGACTTGGACACCTGCTTTTCAGCTCCATTTAATAATGGCTGACCTTGGACAGACCCTGTAGGCTTCTCTGGCCCCTTCCCTCCACTTAGATTTGTGGGGCTTTCTTAGCTTCCCAGCCCTTCCCAAGTAACTTGGGCTTTGGGTTTACAGCCCAGGCAGGTATTATGTACAAATGCCTTGGTTGATGGAGCCGCGGAGCTCTAGAATTTCTTCCTGAAATGTTCTCTTCTTGTGTTAGCTCTATCAAGGGGGCCCTGTGGGCCAGCTTGGACATCCTGTCTGTCTTTTGGAGACCTTGCTTGAGTGGAAGTCACCTCTCTGTGCCCTTCTGCTTTGCTGCTTCATCAACACCACATTTACATCTCATGCCTATTTCAGTACTCTAAAGCTCACGGGACTCTAAAGATCTCCGGGGACTAACGAGGAAGTCATAGGATATATGCAGTCAATCCTTAGTTTATGACTAGAAGCTTCAGCTCAGCAGAGACCACCTGTATTCACTCTGTGATGACCAGGCATGGGTTTTCCAGGAAGCCATACAATGGAATTGTCAGCCTAATGGACTCAGAGAAGCACTATTCAGAGCCTTCGCCCTTTCTCTTTCGATTTGCAGCACTTTTTATGAAGACTGGTCTTTTGTGATGGATGAAGAAAGGTCTAGCATGCTTCCTACCATGGCAGCTGGTAAGCCTGGGCAAGGCTGGGAATGATGGGTCCTGTGAAGCTTGGTGAGCAGAGGAGGCTGCTTGGGAGTGAATTTATAACTCGAAGGGATGCTATAATTTTCCCTGTCCCTCAGTAACTTAATGAGTTACTTGCAACTGTCCTTCCTTGAATGGCATTGAGCATTGAGTCCATTTATCTAGAGTTTGATACGTTGGCAGGAAAAACATGGGGCTGAGGGTTTTTGGCTGTGGCTTTGCAAGTGTAATTTAAAGACCTGGGAACTGGAGGCAGGAGACCTGCCTTTGAAGCCTGACTCGACCATTTACTGGCTGGTGACCTGGGACAGACCCTGTGAGATTTGTCACGTTGTCTTTCCTCCTCTGTGAGGTGGGAAACGTGATGGCATGGCAATCACCTTTACTGGGCTGTGGGAGAGTCTGATGTGATGGAGAGTCATGTGCACCATTTGCCAACATGCAAGCCCTGGAATGATGTCAGTTGGTGAATTGTTAAATTGTTTATCGTCATTCAAAGGGAGAAACACTCTGACAGAAGTGGACCACTTGCTGCTTTCTTTCAGATCCTTTGTTGCCTCCTTTTTTTCCCCCTTTCCTGAAAGTTTACACAAAGTCCCACATATTGATAGTTACATTAGTCTAGTTCATTGATGAGAGTCAGGGTTCGACCATGATTTCCTCTGCTGGCCATCGGATACCAGTGCACGTTTTTCCATAGGTGGTAATAATGACATTGGTGTACCTTTTGTGATTGCTTACTGAGCTGAGTGATTTTGATGGGTGATGGTCTTTACTACTTCCCTGTGAAAGAGATTGTGCCCCCATTTTACAGACAAAGAAACTAAAGCTCAGAGAGGTTATAAATGGCTTGACCAAGGTCTCATAGCTTATAAGTGGCAGTGCTGAGATTCAGTCTAAGCAATCTGACCTCTGAATTTATGGCTTAACCTCCCTTTTAACAGATAGGGAGAGAATTTGGAATGACTGAGTTCCTGATTGCTGGTATGTACTGACCGCAATTCTGGGACATGTTAATCAATCCCTGGGACAAGATCATCCCTGGCTAGTGTGGCTCAGTGGATTGAGTGCTGGTCTGCAAATGAAAGGCTTGCCTGTTTGATTTCCAGTCAGGGCACATGCCTGGGTTGCAAGGCCAGGTCCCCGGTAGGGGGCGCACGAGGGGCAATCACACATTACTATTTCTCTCCCTGTCTTTCTCTTTCCCTTCTCCTCTCTCTAAAAGTAAATAAAATCTTTAAAAAAATCATTGTGTACCCTCCTGTGTACTATAGTGTCCGCAACTTATCCTGTTGGAGATGTGACTCTGTTCAACAGCATGCACTCCAGACTTCTTCTTTTTTGCACAAGGTCTGAACTCCATACTCTTCGCGATCAACATTGACAACAAGGATTTAAATGGGCAGAGTAAGTTTGCTCCTACGGTCTCAGACCTCCTAAAGGAGTCAACGCAGAATGTGACTTCCTTGCTGAAGGAGTCGACGCAAGGAGTGAGCAGCCTATTCAGGGAGATCACAGCATCCTCTGCTGTCTCCATCCTCATCAAACCTGATCAGGAGACCGACCCCCTGCCTGTCATGCCCAAGCACGTCGGTGCCGGTGAGCCGGAACAGGAGTTCGAGGGGTTTGGGCAAAGGGTGACAGACCATGGCTGATGAGGGCACACCTCGTCACCTGGAAGTGCCAAGGGGAATGAAATCTGATTTGCATTTGCATTTTCAGTTCACGCTTGTTTTTATTTATTTTTTCACACTTACTCTGAAAGGGACCTGAGAGCCTTACCTAGATGGGAAGATGATAGGGTAAAAGAGCAAGGAGCTCAGTCAGAGAAAACTGAAAGGAAGGGTGTGATGGCCACATGGAGTCAGACGAGGTTGATCTTCATTCATCGATTCTTTTGTCCACTCATTCACCTGTTCACTTTGTGCATTCTGTGTGCTAGTCAGTGAGCCAAGTAAGACAGATTACCAGCATTTGGCTTCCAGTCTTCTTTTGCGATGGGTGAGGGTAGACATTTAATGACAAATTATACAAATAGTTAATTATCCTTCTGATAATTGGTATAGAAACCAAGCATAGGATGTTGTGGAGAGTCTATATTATTGGGTTTGCCTTTTTTGGTGGGGGAAGACATTCAAGTGGAGGCCAGGGAAAGGGATTAATTAATTAATTAAGATTAATTTTGTGATGCATTTAGAACATTCCTTGAGCCTTCTGGACATACAGAATGTTGCCACAGAAAAATTGGAAATTTTTGGTTTAGTACTTAGTGTTCTCAAAACCCTTAAACAAGGCAGTAATCTCGGTCATCTCTTCGGGAATTATTCATGATGGTGAAAACTCAGAGTCTCATGGTGTCTTTGGTGTGCACTGGCTTTCTCTGTTGCCCTCTCCTCCAGCAGAGACCCCATGTGAATAACAGGGAAAAAGGACTGTAGAGGGCTTTGTGTAGCAGAGGCAATGGGATTTGTTTACCCAAAGCAGTAGTCTTTCCATTCATCTTGGGGACCCTGCTTTTGAAATTGTCTCAGGGTTGTAGTACACTGGTGAAGCACGTCATACCTTGGTTTACGTGGAATGGAGTTTTGGGAATCGATTCAAAGTGTCTCACACCCAAGTTTGATGGCTAAGATGGGTGAACAGACTGGCTCGTCTAAGTACTTGTCACCAAGACAGTCTTAACTTCTGTTTCCGTGTGACTTTGCTGTGTAACAAACAGTTCCAAAAATGTAGTGGCCTAAAACAACCATGATTTATTTATTTTTTTTATGATTCTGTGGCTTGGCAGATGGTTCTTCTGCTGGTGTTACCTGGGCTCACTCATGGGGCTGCATTGAGCTGGTGGCTGAGCTGGAGGATCCAAGATGACCCACTCATGTGTGTGGAATTGGTACTGACTATTGGCTGGTGCATCTCAGTTTTTCTACACATGACCTCCCATCCTCCAATAAGTTAAATCAGTTTTCTTTCATGGTACTTTTAGGGCAGGATTTTAAGAGGCTCTAAGACCTCTTGTGCCTAAATTCTAGAACTCATACATTGTTATTTCTGTTACATTCCATTGGTAAAGGCAGAACACTAAGCCAGCCCAGATTCAAGAGGATGGAGAAATAGACACTTCCCTCGAAGGCGGGGTAAAGTCCCATTGCAAAGGGGCTTATGCAGGGATGGGAGGAATTGGTGGTCATCAGACAATTGACTGCAACCCTGAACAAATTTTCTTGGTTTCATCTGCCAGCAATGAGAGTATTTTTCCAAGTGAAACAATGAAAATCATTTTATTAATGATAACATTCTTTGAATCAAAGTGTTTGGAAGGATAGCTTAGAGGAAACAATTTTAACATATGATATGTGGTATATTTTTTAAATTTATTTTTCAATTATAGTTGACATACAATATTATATTAGTTTCAGGTGTGCACATAGGTTAGACATTTATATACCTTATGAAATGATCACCCCCAATAAGTCTGGTACCCATCTGGCTCCATACATAATTATTACAATATTATTGAATATATTCCCTCTGCTGTACTTTACATCCCCATGTCTATTTTTATAACTGGAAGTTTGTACTTCTTAATCCCTTTCACTATTTTCATTCTCTCACCTTTCTCCTTTCTGACAACTGACAATTTGTTCTCTATGAATCTGCTTCTGTTTTGTTTCTTAGGTTTTTTTTGTTTTATTTTTTAGACTCCACATATAAGTGAAACCATATGGTATTTGTCTTTCTCTGTCTGACTTATTTCACTTGGCATAATACCCTCTAGGTCCATCCATATTTTCACAAATGGTCAGTTTTCTTCTTTTTTTTATGGCTGAGTAATGTTCCATTGTATATATGCACTGCATAATTTTTATCCATTTGTCTCTTGATGGACATTTAGGTTGTTTGCATGTCTTGGCTTACTATAAATAATGTTGCAGTGAACATAGGGGTGCATGTATCTTTTTGAATTTATATTTTGGATTTTTTCAGATGAGTACCCAGAAATGGAATTGCTGGGTCATATGATAGTTATATTTTTAACATTTTGAGGTAACTCCGTACTGATTTCCACAGTGGCTGCACCAGCTTACAGTCCCACCGACAGTGTATCAGGGCTCCCTCTTCTCCACATCCTCGCCAACACTTGTTTGTTTTTTATTGATGACAGGCATTCTGACGGGTGCGAAATGTTATCTCAGTGTGATTCTTATTTGCATTTCCCTGATGGTTAGTGGTGTTGAACGTCTTTTCATATGTTTATTGGCCATCTGTTGTCCTCTTTGGAGAAATGTCTATTCAGGCCCTCTGTTTAATTTTTAATTTGATTATTTGGTTTTTGGTGTTAAGTTGTGTGAGTTCCTTATATATTTTGGATATTAATTCCTCATCAGATAATATCATTGGCGAATATCTTCTTCCATTCTCTAGGTTGTCTTCTTGTTGTGGTGATGGTTTTCTTCACTGTGCAAAACTTTTTAGTTTTAATATATTCTCATTTATTTATTTTTTTCTTTTGTTTCCTTTGCTTGAAGAGATATATCTAAAAATTGTTTAAATCAGAAGTAGAGGTCTATTTTGCTTAGCCTCCTGTAAACAGATGTTTTACCAAGGATTTAAAAAATATCTGAATTTAGCTTGCAATTTATTTGTCAGTAGAGTAGTGGAGGATTTTCCACAACCCAGAGTCACGATGGCTGGATCATCCCCTTATCTTGCTTACTGTTTCTTATTCTATATCTTGTCTTTTGTCAGATGCTAAATGTAAAAAGGAACGGAAGAAGAAAAAGAAGGTGACCAACATTATCTCATTTGATGATGAGGACGATGAGCAGAACGCTGGTGAAGGTTTTAAAAAGATACCTGGGACTGGGGAGAGCTCGGAGGAGAACTCTGACCGCTCCTCGGTCAATGTCATGTCGGCCTTTGAAAGCCCCTTTGGGCCTAATTCCAATGGAAGTCAGAGCAGCAACTCATGGAAAATTGACTCACTGTCTTTGAACGGGGAGTTTGGGTACCAGAAGCTTGATGTGAAAAGCATCGATGATGATGATGTGGATGAAAACGAGGATGATGTGTACGTGTCGGGAAGGAAGCGCATGAGCCGCTCGGAGTCACCTGAGAAGTAAGGTCCACTTGAGATTTTAACGAAGGGTGGTACATTAACTGCTTTCCCATTCTGCAGTATTAGGCTAAATAAGGGTGCAGCTTGCATATTTGTTTAAGGCATCTTTCATTTATCAGGTCTTGATTTAGGAGGGAGGGGCATTATTAGCTTGCTGAGAACTGAGTGGGGAAGGGAGTGTATTTGAAGGTACTTATTAAAAATTAGGGTCAAGATGTGTGCCTTAAAATATTTGCTTTATATATACATCTTTCACTTTTGTTTTATAGATTTTCCTCCCATCTTTAACTTGCCACTTAGCAGAGGAAGCTCAGGAGGAAGGCAGGGTTATTCCAGAAAGTAGTCGTGGACTGGTAATTTCTGTGTTTATCTGCAGGGGTGTGAATAGCAGTAATCAGCCCCCACTTGCTGCTTTAACACTGGAGTTGCTGTGGATTTATGCCTGTGGAACGGGCTTGATGCATGTGAAGGCATAACACAAAAAAGTGTAGCTAAGAGCTTGGATTTTGGAATCCAGACAGCCTGGGTCCTCATTTTCTAGCCCCATGGCTTTGGTTGGATGAGGTCTGACAAGTTACTTCACCTCTCAGAGTCTCAGGCCTCAGCAAAGTAATGGGATACTAAGTGTGGGCCCATCCCCACAGGTGCTGGCACATGGAGAAAGATGACACAGGTCAGCTGCTGCTGTCACAGTAGTCTTGTAATAATTCCTAAGCTTGGTTTTGCTCTTCATGCCAAATAAATCAGTTACCACCTCTTCACTTAGGCGTTACAGTGCATAATACCATCCTAATCATGGCTGACTTCAGAACCAGCCTGCTGCTGGACAGAGGCCCGGACCTGAGCAGGTCTGCCTAGCCAGCTGTAGTGGTGGGTTATTGACTTGATATAGGAAAGATTTCACAACACGAGTCCAAGTTACTATGAGGATATATTTATTAAAGTGGGGACTTAGGATAAGATACAAGGAAGGGCTTAGCATAGAAGAAGCAAGAGAGCCTAGGCTGGGCTGCCTTACTTAGCTCCCTGGAAGTCAGAGAAAAGGGGGCTTTGGGTAGAGGGAGGCTCAGGGGATCAGCCCAGGACAAACTGCCAGCTGCTTATTTCTTTAGAGTTTAGGAGACACGTGCCTGTGAAGAAAGAAGTGGGGAGGTGGTGGGAGGCTGCTGGTGGGCGGTAAGAAAGGAAGGCCTGGACTCTTTGTTTTGAGGCTCTTATCTCTTGCAGGCTGGAATCTTAGGGGAGGTTTCAGGGGAGGGATTTAGCAGAATATTCATCAGTTCTCCAGGTGTGCCCTTCCAGGGCCATGGTCTCCCCTGACTGGCCAGTGACAGGGCAGGGGGTCTCTAGTTATTGCAGTTGGTTCTGGTTTTGCTGCTTTACTGGGCCTGGAACTAGAAACCACAGAGTCCTGGATGTCGTCTCCAGGGACGAAAGGCCAGGGAGGAAAGGTTACCCTGGAGGTGAGGTCCTTGTTTTCCTAGTTTTGCCCCCTGCCAGGCACTGGGATCCTTCTGTCCTGGTGACCCTCTGCACTTGGCTGTAAATTCCTTGGCCATTGTGTTCAGCTGTCTCAGTTTCCCTGTACACTTGCCCAGCAATTTCCTCAGCTTCTTACTATCCTATCTCAAGCCCATGAGAGTGAAACAGATATATCGAGATCCCATTTTATGATTAAGGGGCACAGTGTGTCTTAGCCCTAAGCTTTTCAGTTTCTTGTTGTTTTAATAGGAGTTTTTCTTTTCTTTCTCATGAGACTATGCCTGTTTTTGTTTTTGTTCCCCTTGTCCTCATGCACATGGATACCTGTATTACCTTAGTAGTGTTACCTTACTGATAGTCTGGGATATGCCAGATGCTACAAGCTATGTATATACCTTATCCTAATCCTTAGATTGGTGGATATCACTCCCGCTTGATGGATGAAAGAATAGGATTCATGGAGAGTTGAGGTTTGTCACAACACTGGGCAAAGCTAGGGTTAAGGTTAAATTATGCTATGTTCCACAGCTTAATACAGGGGTGAGCAAAGTAGGTTTACAGTTGTGAGTATGGTGAATAACACAATAATAAGTAAAAATACAAGAATAAACTCTGTTTCCCGTATTCACACCTATAAATCTACTTTTGCCCACCACCCCTGTACTCTCGAATATTTTCCATGTTTCTCCTAACCCTGGATATTGATTGGTTGATTTACAGTCAGATCAATATGTCATGATTTGCTAAAGGTTCCCCCATTGCTTAGTATTTAGGTTGTTGGCATCTTCGTTTTTGCATTCTGAAATAAACATTTTCACGTGGAAGGCTTATTCCCCCTCCTCAAATACTCCTTAGAATCGCTTCCCTGCAGCTTGTTTTGCTGACCGGCTGTGAATGTTCTTCTTCCTGGGATCCAGGTCTTGTGATAGGCCGTGTGAGTCAGGGTTCTCCAGAGGAGCAGAATCAGTACAGTGTGTGTGTGTCTCTATGTATTTATGTAGAGATTTATTTTAAGGGATTGGCTCATGTGATCATGGAAGTTTGGCAGGTCCGGAATCTGCAGGGTGGGCTGGCAGGCCGAAACCCAAGGACGAATTGCAGAGTGAGCGCAAAGGCTGTCTGTTGTCAGAATTTCTTCTTTGGGGAACCTCAGTCTTTCTCTATTAAGGCCTTCAACTGATTGGATGAGGCCCACCCAAACTATGGAGGGTAGTCTGCTTTGTTTAAAGTCTGATGATTTAAATGCTAATGCTATCTGAAAAACACCTTTCCAGGGGCATCTAGAATAGCATTTGATCATATGTCCGGTACTGTGGCATAGCCAAGTTGACCCTTAAAATGAACCATCACACTTTCAGTCTTAATTAGAGCCTTTTAGGAAATGCCACTTGCATTCTGTGTCTCGATAGGTGACACAGAGATGCATAGAGTGCATAGAGATGTGCTCTGTAGGTGAGTACATCTCTAATTTGATTCACTTCATGGGTTCTTATTGGCCTCAAACACAGTCATTTCTTTTCCCAGTGCACTGATGCCATTGATGGGAGTATGGAGGGCAGGGCACCTTGCAAGCCAAGGTAGCTGCTGGCATTGTGATGTGTGAAACACAAAACAGTGCAGGGTGACCTTTACAGAGGCCTGACCCTTTGAGGCCACTGGGCCTCCTGCAGACTATGGACAGCCTCTCCTGTCGTAAAGGGGGGTCTTCGAGCGAATATTCTGCAGAGCGTCTTGGGGAAAGAGCAGAGGAATGATGAAGTGGCCTCTTGAGTAAAACTTTCATTTTGATTTTAAGATAATGTTCACATGAAAGGTCTAGAAGCCTGGAGGGGCCGGAACTGGAGCAATTTCATGGCATGTCTGGGTCTGTGAGGGGAGGCTGCCAGGTCAGGCCAGGAGCAGCAGACACGCTGTGGACCGCTGCAGCCTCTGGCAGCATCACTGCTGTGGTCACTTTTTACGATGCTCTGTTGGCCAAAAGTTGGGTTTTTGGCCTACATGCTAGCAATTAAACCACTTCTTTGATGACTGAGGGAAATCTTATTGAGGTCCCTCCTACTTCAATATTTACAAGTGTTGGCTTTGATTTTTGTCTTTTTTAAAAAGAGGGTAATACCTTTATTATAGAAAGGAGTTTTTCTATCATTTCGTATGTGTCCCATGACACCAGTAGGGAAGTGGGGTGAAATTCAGAAAGAATTACAAATATATGGGAAAATGTTGCACCTCACTAGCAATTAAGCAAATGCAAAGTGAAACCAGATACCATGATAGACCTGTCATATTTGCCAGGATTTAAAAGTGAGGACTGGAAAAAAAAGGTGAACCCTGAGTGAATGCCCTGGGGGTGGCTTGTTCTCAGGGTGTCCTCAGGCTTGGTGTCTTCTAGGCACACAGTGGACATTTACTATGGGATGAAAGATGTGGCAGGGCCTGCATGGGGGTGTCCTCATAGATAGCCGGCAGTGTTGACAGCCCTCTGGGAAAACAGTTTGACGTGATGCCAGCAGCCTTAAGAATGCTTATCTTACTTGATTTAGCAATTACACTACCAGGGACCTACCCTGAGGGCAGTCCCAGGGAAAAGGTTGCTGCATCTAGATACCAAAGCCCTTACTTAGAGAAGCAAAACATTGGAACTGACCTAAATATGCAACCCAGGGGAACAGTTAACAGAATATTCCACCATTTAAACCTTAACATATTTTTTTAAAAAAGAATTACTTATTTATTTATTTTTAGAGAGAGAGGAAGGAAGGGAGAAAGAGAGGGAGAGTAGCATCAGTGTGTGGTTGCCTCTCATGCGCCCCCATCCAGGGACCTGGTCCACTACCCAGGCATGTGCCCCGACTGGGAATTGAACTGGCGACCATTTGGTTCTCAGGCTGGCACTCAATCCACTGAGCCATACCAGCCAGAGCTAAACCTTAACATCGTAATGTTTAGGATCTTAAACCTCTTTAAATGAAATTTAAGAGTAGCCAAGCAGTATGGAGATGAAGTTGTGAATTAATACTGAATGAGAAAAGCCAAATATAAAATTCTACATTTAGTTTCATTATAACCTTGTAAAGAAAAGTATATATAAGAAAGAAAGGAAAAAGACACTAAGGAAATAGTGTCTAAATCAATTGTGCTTTGAGTAATGTGGCTTTGGGTATATATTCCCCCCTCTTTTTTTTTTTTTTTTACATTTTCATGGTTTTTTAAACATGTTTCACTTTTCTAATGAAAAGCAACAGGTGCTATTATGTTTTTAAGCCAATGTTGGCACCATATTCTGAATTGCCGTCTGCCTCAGGAGTCATATAGTGTAACTTACTTTAGAGGTGGTGGCTCTTGGCCACTTTTGCTTGGCCTCCCAACCTCAGCTGCTGGGGCCTGGCTTCATCTCACAGCCTGCATATGTTGCTGGGAAGTGGCAGGGTTTCCAGAAAATCCCACCTCCCTGGAGCGAGTGCAGTGGCGAGGGAAGGACTGGTGGTTTGGCTGCATTCTCCTGAGGGTGCCCTGACCACCCCTGTCACCTGCTGCGGGATTGGAGCCCTGCGAGAGCGGGTCTGTACAGATTCTAGGGCACAGCCAAGTTCATCTAAGAACCGGGCTTCTTCTTTTGACCCCTAGAGTGCCATCTGAGAGTCCTATTGTGTTACCTGCAGGATTAAATGAAACATTTTGCAAAATTCTGTGGACTTTTGGTCTGTGCCAGACGTATGACCAAAAGCTGGGGAGGGCATGAGAGCATGTCTGCATGATGGTGTCTGACAAAGGAGGCGGCCATCTAAGCCTGCGGGCTAAACCCCCCTGAAGCTAGGAATGGTTGGCTGTTAAAAAGCAAACAAAAAACCCAAAGAAAAATAAGTGTGGCCACAAAGCCTAAAATATTTGCAATCTGTTTTTTTTTTACAAAAAATTTGGTTGATTCCTGCTCTAAAGAAAGAAAGAAAAACTCTTTGCATTATGTTATGGTAGACAGTACCCACAAGACCCATTGTAATCGATGTGGAAGACCTGTGTTTGAACCCTCTACAAGCCTTGGTCTGTCCTCAAGGCTGACTATCTTGGACCCAAGTCCCAGAATCTCTGAGTCCCCCCACCCCCACCGCCAACCTTCCTTCCTCCTTCCCTTTCCTCCCTACTTTCGTCTTTTTTCTATGTACTTCCTTCACCCTTTTCCCTCCTCCTCCTCCCTCCCTTCCTCTATTGATTAGGTATGATTATGATCTGATTTGCTCTTTACACCTGAGTTACAAAGTGATTTTATAGTCTTTAAAGTACGACACAAACACATCCCAGTATTTATTAGTGTTTTCTAATTGCCCAGTGGCAAATGTTCCTGTGGGCCAATAGTTTCTCAAATGTAAGTGAGGCAGCCTGGTATTAATTACAAAGCTCATACAGGTTCATTTTATACTTAGTGGATACGGTGACAGTATAACAGATCACATGAGCCTGGTTAATATTTGAGCCGACTTCCTTTCTTGGAAGTCTTCCAGACGTGGTCTGGTCTGATTCTGTTCTTTTACCTGAGAGGGTCTGAGAACCAGTCAGGCTAAGTGATGCCAGCCCAAGGTCATGTGACTGCCATTGTGTCAGACCCTGGAACACACCATGCATGCTTCTTCCGTCAGCACTGTGCACACGCTGTTCCCTCCCCCTCCGTCCCTCTTGTCCTGCCTCTTCACTCAGGCAACTCTTGTGTTTCCTTCAGCTCTTGCCCCGGACTTACCCTCTTCCAGGAAGCCTTCCATGACCTTCCTGACCAACTACGAAGCTGAGCTGCCATTTTATACCTTCTAGTGGGATTATTTGATTCATATCTGTGTCCCCAACAGACTATAAGCTCTATGAGTATAGGATAAACACCGTGTGCTGGCTCTTTTGTCAGCACAAAATATATGTGCTGCAAACCACCTGGCATGCAGTAGGTACTCGGTCAACAGTGGCTGAAAGAACAAGTGCCAGGGGTCTGGCTCCGGACCCCATCTCCCGCCTCCTGCCTGCATCTCCTGTTACACCCAGCCCCTTCATGGCCTGGTTAGTTTCCAAGAAAGAACTTGTGGGAGGCCCAGCGGTGGCTTGTGGTGATCTGAGCCCGCAGGGGCACTTTGTCCTTTCACACAGCTGTATTCTTTCACCATAGGCCACTGGACGGGAACACCTGCCTCTCCCAGATGCACAGCTGGGCTCCGCTGCAGGTGCTGCACAGTGACACCGACGTCCTCTTTCCGGTCAGCGGAGTGGGCTCCTTCAGCCCTGCAGGTGGGTGTTTTGTGACTGCTCTTTTCCTCCAGTATGAGCTTTGGCTCTAAGAACTGCAGGAGTGTCTGGGTCATCTCTGCCGGTGGGAGTGGGAACGAGGAGGCCTGGGGCTCAGGGCTGGAGGGCCTGTTGTTGAGATTCAGAGTGACTGAGGGTTTGGCTTCCTTTCTTGTGGACCTGGGTATGTTGAGGTACTCTCAGCTGAGTGACTGCTGGGCAGAATGAGCTGGCAAGTCACCAAGAAGCCCTCCAGTCCGTTTCTTTTCTTGCCAGTGATTGTTGAACTTGGTCGTGTACAAGCTGACCACAAATGATGACCTCTATTTTTGCCTCTGAGGAGAAGGGAGATCACAGAACCCATAGCTATAAAGGCCCTGTCACTCTGGGGGTTGGAGGTAGCTTGCTTAAAACCCGCCTATGGAGTGGATAAGCAGTTCTGACTGTTGCCTGCTGTTGAGCAACTTCTGTGTGGTTTGCTGTCGCCTTCCCTAGCTGGGGCAGGGCACGGGAGTGGTGGTGTGGTGGCACGTGCAGGAGCCCAGCTCGCCCAGAAGAGTGGGTGTGCAGTGCCACACTGACTGAGGGCCTGCCACTTCCCCACTGCACCACCAAGGCAGCGGCGCCTCAGTTACCCTGACCCCCACCCGCCAAGTCCCCTTCTTATCTTCCCAGGGCCAGGTTTAAGAAACTGTAACAGGTGCCCACCAACTGCTCAGGAAGCTGCTGACATTCTGAACCGGATGACAGACTGTTGTACTTGTCACTGTGCAAGGCACAGAAACCCACTCAAACTAGCTGGTGTGAAGGGGGGCGGGGCCCCTGCCTGGCAGCAGTTTAGACTGGGGGTCAGGTCAGTCTCAGCTCTGGGAAGCTGCGGGAACTGGAGCAGGGTACCGCTCTTGAGCAGCACGTTCCTGGTTTACATGGAGGTTAGTGCACATGTGTACTGAGTGACTCACGCTAGTCTCCACTTCTGGAGGGTGGATGGCAGCGATATAGTGGCCAGCACTTATCAAGCCCTTGAAGTAAGTCCAGGACTGTGAGGCAGTGGTCCCCAACCTTTTCGGCACCAGGGACTGGTTTCCTGGAAGACAGTTTTTCGACGGATGGGGTTGGGGGGGGTACAGGTGGTTTCGGGGTGACTCAAGCACATTACATTCAAGCTCACCTCGTGCCATGTGGCCCGGTTCCTAACAGGCCTGGACCAGTACCGGTACCGTGGCCCGGAGGTTGGGGACCCCTGCTGTAAGGGACCGACTGGATAAACTCATTCATTCATTCATTCATTCATTCATTCTTGACCACAGCCTAGGAGGAAGGGGGAGTCATTCTCTTATCACCTTCCTGTCAGGTTTGTGGTGAGGATTCCCTCAGTCCGTGTGGGGAAGGGTGCAGCTCGCTGCTGACGTTGCTGCAGTGATGGGACAATTCCCGGGATCCTTGAGGATCCTCAAGAGAAGACATCCCCCTGGCAGGTTTCCTGCAGTGCCACCTCTGGCTGTTGTCCTCGCAGACCCAGAGGCTCCATCTTGTCACTCCTGCTGGGGCCCGAGCTCCAGCTTACCCTGATTACCCTTGCCAGAGGTGCTGGTGGGAGCCAGTCTGCCAGCTTTTTATTTTACTACAATAGCAAAGCTGTCAGGAGTCTTGGAAGCTTGTGAGAGCCCGAGGGGCAAACGTCAGTCGGAACATGGCATTGGGAGAAAAATTATCCTAGGGCTGCATGGAGACACTGGATTCAGAGCTGGGGGAGTCTGTTACCTGACTGGAATGCCAAACGGCATCAAGTCCCTCCTGGCCTGATGCTCCATTTCCACGGCAGGCATGTGGCCCAGGTGGTGCCAGGCCCGGCCTGCCTGCAGGGGGACCCTCCCCTGGGCAGCACTGGGCACAGCCAAGAATTTTTCTCAGACTCCTTTTCTTTCCCTCCATTTCTGAGTAGTGTTCCTTCGGTTTGACACCCCCAGTGGAGCGTGTTGACCTGTTCTCTCTCAGTGAGGCCCGGGGACCATTACGTGTAGTTAGTGGTGACTTTGCACACAGAAGGCTCTTACCTTAGGAGACTTTCCCATCATCTTTGAAAACGTTAGTGCCTTTGCTGTCACTGCCTTTGGGATATTTAGAAAGAGAGGGAGGGAGGGAGGAGGATAAAAAACAGGGAGAGGGACACAGCGGGGAAGGATGGATGTTTTGGTAGCTAAGTCTAGGGAGGGAGAAAGCAGCAGAGAGAGGAACCCTGCACACAGGATCATTAACCTTCCGAATGTCGGAAGAGGTGGTTCTGTGTATCAGGGCTGTGCTTTGGGCTGAATTTCTCAGGTTAGGGAGGGGCTCAGCTAAGGGAGATGCCGAGCCAGGGTCACAGAGAAGCAAGTGAAGGACTGGACACACTGTCATTCCTAGGGCGTGTATATTACCTGCAACAGAGCAAAGCATCTTTGCCTACCTATGTTTCTTTGAGGCTGGAAGGGAAAGAGCACTCCAAAGTTCTTTTCACCTGAGAATGACCAGTGGGGCGAACAAAGCACCTGTGACTACTCACTGCACGTGGGAAACCTGTGTTGCCCCGGCCCCCACTGCAGGGCCTGCTTTTACTGTTGGGCTGAGCAAGTGCAGAGGCAGTTTCTGGTGGGCGCGTTCATTAGAAACCTCAGGCCCTCAGCTCCACCCCTCCCAACAGGTTGTATGGTCTTCAGCTTCTCATCCTGACATCGAGTCTCAGGACTTGCTCGTTGAGGGTGAGGAGGGTCTGTGGTAGCATTGTTTTGAGCTGAGATGGTTGAGTTGAGAGCTTTGCTCCCAGGGACTAATTTTACTGTTTGGAATGTCAGGGAACTAGTGATCGCAGGGCCTGTATTGCATGGTTTCTACTCCCATTATGTAGGGCATGTGCTACTTAGGACTCCTGGGTTTCTTTGCTCATTTAGTGGGTGATGCTGTTCTGCATCAGCACTGTTCCGGACTTTGGGCATCCAAAGGTGAGTCCCTCCTGGAGTTCTGCAGCGAGAAGGAGACTGGGAACATCATTTGAATCACCTGATGTAAAGGAGAAGGGAATGAATGGGAGAAGTGTGTACCTTGAATGCTTCCACCACCCTGTTCTAACAGCCCATCTCTTGCCTGCCTGTAGCAAAGGAGCTTCCCAGCAGCCTTCTCCACTTGTATTCCTGGCCCCGGCCCCATCCATTCTTCTTTCAGCAGCCAGAGTGCTTTCATAGAGCATAAATCACATTGCCTTATCCCCCTGTTCCAAAGTCCAGATAGGATAAAATGATTCCAGGGTAAAATCCAGAATCCTCACTGTGGCTGCCCAGGCCCCAGCTGGCTCCGCAGCTTCATCTCCTCCCACTTCCCTTTTGCTCGGTGTCCCAGCCACACGGCCCCACTTCCACTTCCTTACACCGTGCCTGCTGTCATTTCAGTCCTCAAGCCCCTCCTGCCTCGCTGACCCTACCTGGCGCGTCCTTCTGGTCGCGGCCCGTGTTGCCGCCTTAGAACAGGCTCCTGTGCCCCACGGCTCAGGTGGGCCAGGCCTCATGGTTTATGCTGTTGTGAATCTGGCGTGTCCACATTGCTCTCTGTTTTTGTGATTATGTGTGTGATCGTGTATTTGGGTAATTACTTGATAATACCTGTGCCCCACTCCCCACTAGGTTTTGAAGTCCATGAGACTAGGGAAGATGTTCGTCTTGATTCAAGTGTGACCCTGTCCAGAGCCAGGCCCACAGCTGGGGTTCAGAACGCCTTTGCTGAGCTGTGAGTGGATGGATGCAGTAGGAGGGGTGTGGGCACGCTGTAGGGCGTGGGCATCTGGCAGCTGGAGAATGATATCTGGTTAGGGATACAGTGTGGACAAAGGAATGGCACAGGAGTGCCACGGACCTGTAGAGGGAAAAGCAGATATTTCAGACCAGCTGAATGAGAGGCTAAAGTGGGCAAGACTCAGCTCTGCCACTGGGCAGACGTGGGTTCAAATCCTCACACTTCAGCTGTGTGATACTGGACAAGTAACTCAAATCCTTGAGGTCTGTTTCTTCATTTATAAAATGAAGATAATAGTCGTCCCGGCGTCAGAAGGGCCCTTGAGGACGAGTGAGACAGCCTGCGTCTGACTTCTGTGTGGCTCCAGTGCCTCAGGCCCACTACATCTGCAGCCGATCGTGGTTGTGTGTTATGAAGGGAAATCCACTTGGACCAAGCCAGTG
This sequence comes from Carollia perspicillata, assembly GCA_004027735.1. Lineage (NCBI taxonomy): Eukaryota > Metazoa > Chordata > Mammalia > Chiroptera > Phyllostomidae > Carollia > Carollia perspicillata. The sequence continues at coordinate 20,106 of PVKM010017272.1, forward strand.
TTGTGTCTGGGGTGCTGGTGGGTGACGCTGGCCTTTACTCCAGCTGGGGGATTGCACGTGTATGTTGGAGTCCTCTCATCTTTGCTTCCTGGAGCAGAGTCCGAAAGCTGTGTGAGTCAGATTAGAGAGGGTAAGGCAGAACCGAGTGGCCTGCTGCAGGAGACCCCTAGGACAGGGGTGTCAAACTCATTTTCACCGGAGGCCACATCAGCCTCGTGGTTGCCTTCAAAGGGCAGAATGTAGAGCTCCTTGCCCCTAGTTAAGGAGTAGTTACATTTATACAGTCCTAAAATTACATTCGTCCCTTTGAAGGCAACCGCGAGGCTGATGTGGCCCCCAGTGAAAATGAGTTTGACACCCCTGCCCTAGGAGGAATCAAGCCTTTGAACTAGGGTGAGAATGGCTTGTAAGCAAGGAGTGGGGGATAATGAGGTGGAACTGGCAGGTTGGGCACCATGTAGCGCTGCAATAGGAGGAATGGCGAGTGCCACTTTTTTCTGAGGTCACAGCCCAGTGGGAAGTGGTAACAGAAGAGGCGTGGTTTTGAAGGTCACGATCAGTTGGTAGGCCCTGTAGGACATCCCAGTAGATATTTCTGGTGGGCAGTTATAAACGTGGGACTAGGACTCAAGGCTCAGCTCCTAGCCAGGGGTGAGGGCTTGAGAGTTGTCATCTTCACAGAGGCGAAGTCTGCAACGAAGGCCTTGCTGAATTTACCAGGGGGACAGAGGCCACAAAGCTGTGATTCAGGGACACCTTTCCTTAGGAATCAGAGGAAAAGATGTTGGGGGAGGAGGACCGAAGATCATTGTTATGAAGCCTGTGAAAGTGCTCTAAGGATGAGTGCTTGCTCGACCTTGTGGGCCACCGGAAGGTGGGAGGGGGACTCAGGGAAGTGTTCCTTGGGGTCCTTTGAGTGCAATTCAGTTGACTGGGAAGATGGCAGCCTGCCATTATAGAATGTGCTGATGCTAACACTCTCTCATTGAGTATTCCCACTGAGTTCTACACATAGCGCAATTTTATTATGTGGTAGGCATTACTTAAATGTTGTATGGTAGGCAGGAGTGTCACCCCATTTGACAGATAAAGAAACCGAGGCACAAAGAGTGTAAGTAACTTGCAGAGATAAGGTTGAGAGCAGGGCTTGAACCCAGGCAGAGCCCTCATTCCTAAATGAGCCATACACCAGGGAACAAGGAAGGGGAGGTGGCTAAGCAGACACACTCTCTCTCCTCTTCAAACTTCTTGAAAGAGGTAGGAGCAAGTGGAATAGCTTGAGGGTGACAGCAGGATGAAGGAAAAGGTGAAAAACCATTTTCCTTTTAGAGTTCTCTTAGTTCAACCCCCGAAGAGCTAGGCCGTCCTGAGCAGGACGAAGCTAGCAGCTAGCGTAAACTGAAGGGATGACACAGAGGAGGCTGTGATGGACGGCTCAGGGAAACCGGATGCATTCCCTTCCATTTCTGTCCCTGTTCCCACCCAGGCCTGGCACTGTGGTGGGCATTGACGTGCTAGAAGTTTTGCCAAACATTGTGAGCAAACGTGAGTGAAACTGACTTTAATGTCAACAGCTAGCCTATGGGATGTGATAAGATTTGTACCTTTTCCTGGAAAGAAACTTGAATAGCAGCTAGTACATTTATGAAAATCTTTAGTGCCGCTTGCCTACTGTTTCTGGAGGCTATCTGTGGCTTCACTTCTTACAGATGCCTTTCGCACATGGCACTGAATGCAGGCAAGTGGCATTTTAGAAATAGGCAGTCAATTTCTTTTGACCTGAGCAGACACAGTCAGCGATTAGACTGTGCTGCCCTCTTGTGTCCATCTTGAGCCACTACATGTAGGAGCTGTTTTGTCTAACTGTTGATTTTTCTCTGCTTCTGAGGTTGGCTGTGATTGTGGACTTCATGGGTAATTACAGGTGGCTAAGTAAACATGGTTAGGACCTTTTATCAGTGACTGATGAAAATCTGAGATTATGGCCAAAAAAATGAAACTGGTAGCAGATAAAAATCCAGTGTATCGATGAGGAAAGAATTTCTGAGTCAACTGGTTTAGCAGATGAGCCAATGTCTGCATTATATCCTTGTCTCATGGAGAAAATGAAATGAAAGCAGAAACCTGACTTTCTCTCTGTTCACAGATGCCCCCCTCGGAAGCCTGGAGAATGGGACAGGCCCTGAGGACCGCGTGCTCCCAGACCCTGGACCTCGGTACAGGTCAGTACTCAGAAACCATGCTGTCTTTGGGATTGAATTTTATTCAGCATTTTATTCTTTTTTAAAGATAGGAGGGCACCTGCTAGGATTGAAGGGCAAGGCCTCATTTGTGCCCAGGTTTAGTCTTGACATCTCAGAGTGTGAAGTTGTCAAGGGTTAAAGAGCATGAGAAACTAAGAAACAGGATTTGTTAAACTTCATTTGCATACCACCTTTACTTTGTACACTTTTGGAGACATATATGGGCGCCTCCTCTGTCACTGTTTGCCAATTTTAATATTTGAGGGTAATATTGAGTAATTAATATTATAGTATTTAAGCTGCTTAAATATCATGTATTTATGAAGTGCTTGGTCTGGCATATAGTAGTAAGCACCACGCCAGCTTTCTCTTTTTAAATTAAAGCATCTCGGGGATTGCTGAGTTGCCCAAAGTCATTGGTGGTTCGGTGGCAGTGCGAAGTCTCTCTTACATATGATCCTTGCTGCTGTTGCTGGGGTTTTCTCCTTTCTCTTTATGGTTTTCTCTGGTGTTTGAGAGGTGTCACGTCTGCACTCGCACCCTGAGCTCCAGGCTGGGAGCCACTCTGGCCCACACCAGGTGTGGTGCTGAGGTCTCGCCCCTGTGGAGGGGCTCTGCTCTCTTCAGAATGGCACTGTCGTCCTGGGGCTTGTACCAATTAGAGTGATGTCAGGGAGGATCGGTGCCCCTGGACCCAACCAGGACTCTGACTCCTTTTTGCTATTTATCTTAGAAAGAATGAAAAATGCAGCATTGAATGAAAAAAAATCACTCGTAACTCCCAACTCTATTTCATGGTTGATATTTTGGCTCCTTTTCGCATAGTAGCAGAGAGGGGGGTGGGGGGGTGGGGTGTGTGTGTTTGTGTGTGTGTGTCTGTGTACCATGTTCCCACCCTGCTGTTTTTGTGGAAGATGTGTCATTTTTCCATGTTGCAAATTCTTTTGTAAATATGCAGTCAGTTCTCATTATTTGTGGTCACCGTGTTCTACAAACTGCTCTGAGAGTGAACCACCGCTCCAGGGGGAAGTGCAGGGCTAGGTTCCTGCGAGCCTCTGGTTGCAACATTTTTGTCAGTCCATCAATATATAACCTTGTTTACTACACCTCATTTGATGTATGTTGTTGATTTATTGACAGTGAACTCATGACCATCAGCAGTGTAACTCATGCTTAAACAAAAGTTTACCTAACATGTATTTTCCTCACAATGGATATCCCAGCCTTTTTGGGCTTGGGAGCACTCGACGGCACTCTAGCACCATGCTCAGGGGCCATTTTAAATAGCACAATCCCCAAGAAATGTGGAAAATGTGGCACTAAATAACCCGTCCAAAGGACACATTTCCAGTAGGATAGTTAACGAAGGCAGAGTTCACCTCGTTGGTGTCACCGGGAGCGTGCACATCTGGGCGGGCATGAAAGCACCGGGAATATTAATTTGGGGATTACAAGTACATTTTAGTGATCAGGTAAATTTGTCCATAAGGAATTGCAAATAATGAGGATTTCAAAGGGCTGCCTTCTGTGCCTTCTACTAGACATACTTGAATAAACTTAGCACCAGTTACATTTTGAATGGTGGGTTGTGCATTTTAAGTGGCCAGCTATTAACTTCTGCCTGCCTTTTCCCAGTGTGGAAGCCAGTTCGCCAGGCCAAGGAAGTCCTCTGAGCAGCCTGTTACCTTCCTCCTCCGTGCCAGAGTCGATGACGATTAGTAAGTACTTTCTGAGTTGCCTCCAGCAATACAGGGATGACTTCTGGGCGTGTACGTCACAGCAGCGCCTTTGCGCTCGCTGCCACCTGACTGTGGATTTTGCAAAATATATGTATTCCTGGTTTTGGACTTGGAGTGCGACCCGCCATTTACACGTGATGCCTGGGCTTGTGCATGTTGTCAAGGACACACTTCCAGAGTCGAGCAGCACTGAGTTAGAGTGAAATCTTCTGTTGTTCGACATTATGGGGTTTGCCTCCAGGAAGGCTGTCAGCAACAGGGGAACTGTTTTAGTTGGGTTTCCTTTGTAGCTCTGGAGGAAAATCATTTTTATATGTGTGTTCCTCTCAAAGATGAATGAAAGTTGCTAGTTATCAAGTTCAAACTGTTTCTAATCTCACTACCCAGAAATAGCATTAGAGAACTAGAATTAAGGTTAGGTTCAAGTGGCTTTATATGGTGAAGAATGAGCCATCTGTGTCTTAATAAGATAGGGCTATCTGTCCAGAGGTAGGCAGTCCGGGCTGGTGTGTGGCTCATGGTCATCCAAGTCCAGGATCCTGTCTCACTTTAGAGCCCAAATGGCTGGTTTGGCTGGTTCAGCTCCAGCCATCCTGTTCTCACCCCAGGTAGCCGGACAGACGTGAGACAAAGGAGAACATCCTCCATTTCCCTAGACAGGATTCGAGGGAGGGTCTGGACTTACATAGGGAAGAAAGTTGTAGCCACTGATTGAAATTTAGCATCTTCTTTTTTTTTTTTTTAAGATTTTATTTATCTTTAGAAGGGAAGGAGAGAGGGAGAGAAACATCAATGTATGGTTGCTTCTCGTGTGTCCCCTGCTGGGAACTGGCCTGCAACCCAGGCATGTGTCCTGATTGGGAATCGAACTGCGATCCTTTGGTTCACAGGCCCGTGCTCAATCTACTGAGCTACGCCAGCCAGGGCTGAAATTTAGCATCTTCTTAACTGTGAAAGGAGCAGTAAACCATAGCGAGTGGTTAGAAAATGGCTGACTGTGTCACTGAAAGAAATCACGGGCACCTGCAACAACTGTGACATGACAAAAATCTCAGAATGTCATCTCTGCCTGAAAATTGGTGGTTTTTAAATGTGATAATAAAGAGTCCTATATATTATTTCAGGACATTGAACTCATGACCAACAGCAGTGTAACTCATGCTTAAACAAAAGTTTACCAGTTTTGTTTTTTACATTTTGATAATTCCCATTGCAATATAACCAGTTTGCTTTGTACTTTTGTGTCTTATTTTGTGTATTATAATTGGAAACATTTTTCCCAAGATGAGGCCCACGTGCTTTAGCAGACTGCAGAGTGGTCCATGGTACAAAAAAGGCGACACTCTGCTTCCCAGCTGTCAGGACCCTTCCTAGAAGGTGCACGCTGTGTCCCAGCTGTATGGCCACCACACAGCCGTCCTGTGGCCTTGGAGACACTGTGCCCCCACCTCCGAATTAGGGTTTCCAGTGTTAAGGAAGGAAGAGTGGTGTCTAGGAGAAAATCAGTGCTCTCTGACTGAGGGGCAAAGGACGAAATGAGTAGGTACTGTAAGGCTGGTGTGGTGGGAATGACCTGCCTCACTTTGTTCAGTGGGAGTATGTAGTTTTCCAGGGCGCTCCTCGGCCTGGAGTTCAGCTGGGCAGATGTCTATGGATCACCCAGGGCGAGGCACCCAGGCCAGGAGAACACTGAGGTTGCTGGTCTTCAAATTTCAGTTACTTTTTTTTCCCTGCCCATGGTACTATTTAACTTACCCTATAATTTTTGAACACATGCTTAAAAAACTTGAAAGTCTTTATTTAACAAGGAAAGTTTATGTGATTGCTGTGACTGGAGAGCCACAGTGAGTTGACGTAAGTAGTGGGTAACTGTAGAAAGAAAGACAATGAAAAGGAAGCAGTGTTACAAAGCGGCCTGCATGTCATTGCCTGTCCCCGGTTGTGACTGAGACCACAGTTAAGAAGAGAGGCC
>PVKM010017273.1:0-10619 GCA_004027735.1 Carollia perspicillata
CCTACAACTCTATCTGTCAGGTTTGCAAGTGCATTTGGATATCATTTGTAGGAAACAATTTGTCAATTTTAAATAATGTTAGGACCGGGCTCAGGAAAACATTGAGAAGCTCAAAGATGATGAGCATAACTTACACGATTTTGGCGTATTTGAAATGTGATTAATTACGAAAGGCAGTGGAAACCCAAGGTATGACTTCATCTGGTATGGCTGACATCTTTAGTTTACCTCACTGGGAAGCGGCCAATAGCAGAAACCTGGAGAGTGGGAGTCTGAAAAGGGAGCCTCTGGTCCTTGAGTACTTGTCAAAGGTGTGATGGGCAGGGAGTCAGGACACCTACTAAACTGTTAAAGAGTCCATAATGAAGTACTTTCAATCGTTTTCAAATTTTAGTTATTTCCCCCAGATCAGGATGCATTAAAGGTGAGCATTTTGCTCCAGCTTAATTAAACTAATATGTTGGGTTAGACTATTTTATGCCCAGTCCCTGTGAAACATAGTCCTGGTGGCATTACTGAGCATACAGCCCCAAACAAGCCAGTCGTCTTGAATCCTATCCCCCACTCTCTCATAGTTCCTTGAGTCAGGAGATGAGAGTTTAGACCCTCAGGAGAGCCTCGTTTTTCTCATCAGTCAATGGGACTGGTAATACCTCTTAAATGTGGTAGGATTAAGATGAATCTATACAGACCATAATTGTTACTCAGTTAGTGTTAGTTCTTCCTGTGGCACTGCCTGAAATACCTTAATCCTTCAAGAAAGGTTTCTAGGTGTGGAATGTAGAAATGATTTATAGAAGACAGCCCATAGGGCAGTGCCATAGCCCTAGCCAGGATCTCCTCCTCTCCCTACCTGTTCTCTGAATTCCCCAGCTACAGCCCTGCACTATTAAGAATCGCTTTGCTACCCTGGCCGGGTGGCTCACTTGGTTGGAGCATTGTCCAGTGCACCAAAAGTTTGCCAGTTCGGTCCTGGTTGGGGTGTGGACCAGAGAGGACCAATCGAGGTTTCTCTCTCACCTCAATGTTTTGCTCTCTCTCCCTTTCTCTCTTTACCCTTCCCTTTCCATCTCTCTAAAATAAACAAGTAAAGTTTTTTTTAAAAATCAATAAATGTATCCTAGGGTGAGGATTAAGAGAAAAAAAAAGAACCACTTTGCCCACAGCAGAGGCACCCTGGGGATCCAGTAGAGAGCCGGGGGCAGAACTGCAGCTCAGAACCACGTGACAGCAGGCATACCCTGCGGAAAGGAAAACCGTCTATTTCAGGGTGAGCAACCCCTTGGAAGTTGGCTTAGCTCTCTGTGCAGCCTTCAGCGGTACCGCTGATACTGCTGTTACTGAGGCAATAGTCTCCATTGTGTGGGCAGCCTCCCAGGGTAATTGACAGCGACAGAGGTTAGGAGAGGGAGAAAGGCCACAGAACAGACATCAAAGGCAATTATCACAAAACCCAGCTTGCTGTGAATGGAGGCAGTCACTCAGAATGTCATTTTGGAAATAAAGTCCCTAGACAGATTAAAATTTTTATAGCCACCAAAGTAAAAACGAGACCCCAGAGCTTTCTATGAAAAAGATGTTTTGACCAACAGCATACCAGCATCTGCTTCCTGGGGTTGGGTATTTCCTGGTTTGCAAACACTCCTTTCTAGTACCTCAAAAGCTCTTTGATTACATTTCCAAAGTAGTCACATCTGTTTTCCATTTCACAGTAAAGTTATACACTCCTTCCTGCCAGCTTGCAGTAAACAGTTAACATAGCACCTACTATGTGCAAATCATTGCTTCAGGTAATATGAAAATTTGACCACAGAGGTAGACCGGGGAGCACATTAATGCAAGCCAGAGATCTCACGTTAATTATCACCCTGTCAATTATTTTTGTCAGTATTGGTATTGGCTCCAGGCCATCAGGAAAAATTCCTCTCCAGTTGGCCATTAAATCTGATAAAGCTGATGTTTTGATGTTCCCAGAGAATTAAGCTCACTCTATGCTTTTTTGTTCTTCATATTGGAAAATAGATCCCAAATTCAAAATCCCATTTTGTGTTATTATTTCATTTACTCGTATTTTAGTGTATATATTTCTCCACTTTGTTTTTTGGGGAATACACCTGTGTAGCCATAAAATTGAGGTCTCTATCCTTATTATTTTGCAACTCTCATTTCATTTAACAATATACTACAAAGATCTTTCCATATCAATGAACATCCAAATTTGTATTTTTTCTTCCTAACACACATCGCTAGCTAAAGTGAAATATTTTATTATATTACATATCACCCTCTCCTGGTCTCTGGTGATTGCCATGATCTCCCACCTTAATGCAAGCTCCAGAATGCAGAAACCTTGTCTGCTGTGTTCCTGTGTCTGCAACAACACCTGAGCCCAGGAGGAACTTCACGGCTATGCATTAAGTAAGTGATTGAATGAGTAACAGAAATATTGTCCTTGAAGATTTTATTTATTTATTTTTAGAGAGAGGGGAAAGGAGGGAGGAAAAACATCCATGGGCCAGAGAAACACGGATCGGTTTCCTCTTCCACACCCGCAGCAGGGGACCTGGACCACAGCCCAGGCGTGTGCCCTGACCGGGACTCGAATTGCAACGTTTTGGTTTGGGGGACAGTGCCCAACCCACGGAGCCACACCAGTCAGGGCAAACATATTGCACTTTAAATGCTAAGATATAACTACTCCTTTATTAAATTTTTACTATTTTATGTTTCTGGATTTGTGGTTTACACTGTTTTAAAGTAACCATAGAAAAACCAACCTCCCTCCCCAAAGAAAAGAAAACAAAAAACTATATATATATATAATATAAATACATAAATACTTATTTATATATAAATTTTATATATATTTATAAGTATATAAATATAAAATAAGTAAAATAAAGAAAATAAAAGCATAAAATTTTTTAAAAATAATATAAAAATTGGCAAAAAGTTCTTTTACCATTTTTGGGGTAAGGCTTAAAGCACAGGTGGCAAACACAATGCCCGTGGGCCGAATCCGGCCCTCCACCTTGTTTTGTCCAGCCCGGCACCTTGTTTTTATCTGGCGGCAGCGCTGAGCCCTTGCTTGACAGTTAAGGAGTAGTTATAGTTACACAGTCCTAAAATTACACTCGGCCCTTTGAAGGCACCCTCGAACCTGATGTGGCCCCCAGTGAAAATGAGTTTGACATCCCTGGTTAAAGGATGGTCTGAACTACCTCCAGATACAAATTGGAAAAAGTAGGGAATTTGATTTTAAATAAGCTGTTCTAAAAAGTTAATCAGAACAACCTGAAATCTAATAGTTCTTTTCAAGAAGTCGTGGTAATCTTCTCATGACTGAAATTCAAGGAACATTAAACACCTGCAATGGCCAGAAGAATAATGACTGGCTGAAGTATGAACGGAAGAAAAAATATTAGATATTACAATTATATGCTCCATTATATATTCAGTTGCTCCTACTGACTGCTTGCCTGAAAACATGAACTTCTTTATGCCTGGCTCACAATCCTTCTTTGAGCACAGATATTGTTGAAACATGGAACTTACAGACTGCAAGAGGCCAAAGTCGTTGCTTCTTGACAATGTGTTTCTAGATCTCCCTAAATGAGAAACAAAGAACAGTATTCTTCCTGTGCCCCTTGCACAGAACAAAGGGAGCTCAGAGTAACATGCAAAAATCAGAGAGAAAATGAGGCTCAACCATAATAAGAAGAACTCTGGATTATTCTGTGTTTGTTGATTATCATTGAAGATATCTGTGTATGACTTCACAAAACAAAACAAAAAAACCCCCTCTGAGCATGGTAATGGATTTATGGTGGGCCCTTCCCTGTGGGCCTCTCATAGTGTACCCATGCCAGAGTAGATTGCAGCCTCGAACCATTGCCCAGCCTCCTCATCTGTGGGCTGTGAGCACTGAAGGGGGTTGTACAGTGTAAGAAAAGAAAAAGAAAAAAAAAGAAAAAAAAAGAAAGAAAAAGAAAAAGAAAAGAAAAGAAGAAAAAAAGGAAAAAAAGAAGAAAGAAAAAGAAAAAGAAAAAAAACCCTCAGAGATAAGAAATGTTCTCTTCATGTTAATAAATGTTTACTGTGGGCACATTCAAAGATGCCCAGGACAGGATCACTGCCATGGGCCCCTGTCTTTATAGGCTTGTAGAAGATGAATTTGAAAATCAGTCCCAGTATAAATGAAAACATGGCGTCCCTTGTTAAAATGTTTTTTAAGACTTTCTAGACAGTGACAACAGAGCATTAAATCAAAGGATCCTTCTAATTTCAGGGCCCCTATGTGACCACACAGGTTGCACCCCCATGAAACAACAAACCACTAAGACAAAATAAAATGAAATAAACGCTAGAGAAACGCATAAGATGCTGAAGAAATTAAAAAGGAAGCAGCCACAGGCACTCATGCTGCAGGAAAGGGGTTGAAAGACTATACACAAAAATGTCAATACCTCACCCAAGGGCAGTGGTCATGGGGCAGAGGAGGGTCGGGAGATGATGCAGGGGAATTTTCTTATTTAGTTTCTGTATTTCTCTTTTGTTTGACTCTTTTACAAAAAGTTTGTATTTATTGGTTATTCAAATAAATGACTTACCAAAGAACCTAGGCTATAACCTACTGTATCTTTTTTAAGAAGTGTTTTTAAAAATTCTTTGTTTTTTATTTTTTGGTTTTTAAAAAGGTTTTATTTTTTTTCCTTTTTTTTTTTTTAAGAGAGAGAAGAAGGGAGGGAGAAAGAGAGGGAGAGAAACATCAATGTGGGAGAGAAACATGAATAAATTGTCTCCCATTCACCCCCAACTGGGGACCTGGCCCACAACCCAAGCCTGTGCCCTGACCAAGAATCGAACTAGCAACCTTTTAAGTCATAGGCCAACACTCAGTCTGCTGAGCCACACCAGCCAGGGGCCCTACTGTTTCTTAATGCTTATCTTAGGAGTCAGGAGGAAGACAAATCTTCGGTGTTAGTTCTTTGTTTCTGAACTAAACCAACACCAGCTCAGACAATACCAGGAATTTGGGAGCACCTTAGCTAGGTGCTTCTGGCTTGGGGTGTCTCATGGAGTTGTGGTCAAGATGTCAGCTGCAGCCGCATCTGAAGGCTTGACGTGGTGAAAGGATCCACTGAGAAGATAGTTCACTTGTATGACCAGCCCACTTGATGCTGGCTGTTGACAGAAGCCTTGGTTTCTCACCATGGTGACCTCTTCAGAGGACTCAAATGTCCTTATGACATGGCAGTTTACTTTCCCCAGACCAAGTGACTTAAGAATGCAGGTCAAAAACTGCAACGTCTTATATGACCTAGGCCAGGAACAGGCAAATTACAAGTGGCAGATAAAGCCAGACTGCCATCTGTTTTTGTAAATAAAGTATTGTTGGAACACAGCTATATCATTCATTTACTTATTGGTAGCTTTCATGCTACAGGGACAGAGTTCAGTAGTTGCAATAGAGACCATATAGCCTGCAAAGCTCAAAATATTTACTAGCTGGCCTTTTACAAAAAAAGTTTGCCGACCCTGACCTAGCCTTGGAAGTCACACACTATTGCTTCCATGGTGTTCTATAGGTCACAGAGATAAAGCCTGATACAATGTGGGAAGAGACTACACAGAGCATGAATACCAGGACGCAAGGATTATTGGGGACCATCCTGGTCACCAGCTGCCACACACTTCCCCTCCTAGAAGCTCTCTAATATTTCTATTGCTGCACTCACCACTTCATATGGGTCAGTTTCCCCCACTACAACACTAAAGCACCTGGAGGCCAAGGTTGCATACTGTTTTATCTTTGGGCCTCAAGGCTAGTATAGCAGCAGATACAAGCATAATGACAGAAAGAGTTCAGTAATGTTTGTGGATTGAATATGTGTAAACTTGGAGTGCCTGGAAAGTTTGACTTTACTGGGCAGGGGACATTTGAACAGATCGTGAAGGAGGGGTGAGGTCTGATTAAGGAGAGAGAACAAGGTAACAGAAGGGAAGACATAAATAGAAGAAAGAAAAGCCATTAAACAGAAGCGACAGTACAACTGTTGATCATTAGCCTGGTGAATTATCGTAATCTTCTCTTCTTAAAAGCCTGTGCATTACTCAGGACCCTTTAGCCTGCAAATTGCAGAAGCCCAACTGCAGGAGAACCAGGGAAGGGTAGAGGTGCAAATGGGTCTCAGGGCTGTCCTGCATCCAGACTATAATGTCACAGGAGTCCCTTTCTCCGTATTTTCCCTGCTCTTCTGCCTGTCTGTGGGCTGCAAGGCCTCCAGTAGGCTCCAGGAAAAGACTCTTTTTCTCTCCAATGCTGAGTAGAAAAATTGTAGGAAAAGATTCTGATTGGTCTATTTGAGTCACAAGTCCATTCCTGTAATGGTGGTTGAGAGCTGGCAGAGAATAGGTACTGAATTGGAGGTACCCACAAGAACCCTTGACTTGAGCAGGAGGTATACCACATCCCCCAGAGGAAGCAGGATGCTGTTAATATTGAAAGAGAGGAGTACTGGGTGGATGCAAGTAGTATCTACTCTACCAGTGGCTTCCACATCTTTTTGACCTTAATGCCCAGCAAGAAAAGGTATATTTTTTAAAAGATTTATTTTTAGAGAAAGAAAGCAGGGGAAACATTGATGTGTGAGAGTACAACAATTGGCTGCCTCTCATACACCCCTAACTGAGGACCTGGCCCACAACTCAGGCATGTGCTCTGACTGGGAATTGAATCGTGTGACCTTTCGGTTCACAGGCTGGCACTCAATCCACTGAGCCACACCAACCAGAGCAAAAAGGCATTTTCTCATTGGAACCCACTGCATATACATATACATTGAGTTCTCTGGGAAGCAGACTCTAGTGGGAGAATGCCATGTTGCTCGTTTATTGGGGAGTGCTCTAGGATCAGCACGTGTGAAAGAACAAGGCACACAGGATGGAGCAGAGGCAGAAATTGGACTGTGATGCCCTTGAAGCCTAGGTGAAGCTTCAGTTGATGCCACAGAGAGTTCTGAAGTTGGCTCATCAATGGTGCCCTAAATTGTGGCAAGAGTAGGATGACCAACCATTCCAGTTTGTCCAGGAGAGAGCAGGTGCTTCACAAAAGAAGATACTCAAATAGCCAATAAACATATGAAAAGGTCCTCAGCTTCAATAGTCATCAGGAAAATGCAAATTTAAATCATACTGCAATACTACTGCATACCTAATCAAACGGTTAAAATGAGAAAAACAGTGTCAATTTTTAGTAAGGATACAGAGCAACTGGAACTTCTATACATTATTTAGAGGATTATAAATTGGAACAAGCTAAAAAAAATTAACATTTTCTATTGAAGCTTTGCATACACATACACTTTGACCCAACAATTGCACTCCAAGGTACACATCCAACGGAAATGTGCGTGTGGTCACAGTAAATGTGTGCGAATGGTCATAGCATCCGGGCAGATTGCATTTCTCCAAAGATGGCGGCAACAATCTCTCCTGTCTGACATGCTTTATAATGTAACCTGGGGACTCCTCACTAGGAGAGGTAGGATCTGTGTACACTTCCTCTGGACGTAGGCGAGCCTGTGATTCACTTGTACCAAATAAAATGCTGTGGAAGTGATACTGTGAGACTTTTAAAGTTAAGTCATTGGGGGGTAGCAGAAAATACCACCCCAAGATAAGCCACTTTGACATTAGGGTTCTTTTGAGGTGAAGGTAATTGAGAAAAAGAAAGCTATAAAAAAAGCTCTCTGCCTTCTCTCTACTTAGCTAAATGCAGGACACACATAAAGGCGCTCTGTCTCCTCTCCGTCAGGAAGGAGGGTAGTGAATCATCAGAGACAACTCCAGACCTTATCATCCCAGAGAGATGGCACCATAACAAACCTCACTAAAGCTAGCCCTTATCTTCCATGAGCTCCCCCATCTGTTTACCTTCCCACAATTTGCCTCCCTAATAACTTGAAGTTCCTTTTATTTGTCTTATCACTTCTCTAAAAATTTATAGTTCTTTTATGAAGATGTTACATAAGCCCAAGTTCTAACAATCCCTTGAGTTGCTCAGTAGAGTGCTCTCATGTGTATGTGTAATGCACATGTTAATAAACTTGTTTGTTTTTCTCTAAAGTATAAAACATAACTATAGTTAGCATACAATATTATATTAGTTGTAGGAGTATAACGTAGTGGTTTTATAATCATATACCCTACCATATGACTACCATGGTAAGTCTAGTAACCATCTGTCACCGTACAAAGTCACTGTATTATGGACCATACTCTCTGTGCTGTAGACTATATCCCCATGACTTCTTTATTTTATGACAACTGGCATTTTCTATCTCTTATCCTCCTTTGCTTTTCTCACCCATCTCCCATCCCCCTCCCCTCTGGCAATCATCAGTTTGTTCTCTGTATTTATAAGCCTGTTTCTATTTTGTTCTGCTTTTTTAATTCCACATATAAGTGAAATCATATGATATTTGTCTTTCTTTGTCTGACTTATCTCACTTAGCATAATACCAGGATCATCCATGTTTTCACAAATGGCAATTTTTGTTCTTTTTTATAAATAAATAACATTCTATACAGTCTAACATTTTATTATATATGTCTTAAATCTTGTTTACCCATCCACCTACAAATTGACACCTGGGTTGCTTCCATATCTTGGCTATTGTAAATAATGTTTTCCTTTTATTAGTCTGGGTTTTTTTGTCAGTCGAATTTGTAGGGCTCTAGCGAATGATCCTAAACTGGGTACAGGGAAAGATATTTTTATCCTCTACATCAGAAAAAAATGAGTAACTTCTACCTTGTTCCTGGGGACACTCATCCTTGCAGCTTTGAGTCACCATGTGGGAAAGCCAACTGCCCCGAGGCCACCATGCTGGGAAGAAGCCAAACTACCAGAGAGTCTACAATTGGCAGTACCTAGTCAGTCTCAGAGTCCTCTCAGCTCAGGTGCCAGATATGTGCTGGCCTCACCATCAATTAACTTCCCTCCTCCCCCACCTCCCTCCGCCACCCTATTATTGAGTCTTGTCAGCTAGGGCCCTGGCCAGACCTCGGGCCTCATCAAAGAGATAAGCCATCTCCACATTGCCTTTTCCATATTCCAGATTCATAAAATCTGTGAGCATGAGAATATGGTTGTCCTTTTACACTACTTTCTATACTTGCCAAATACTGAAAACAACCCTAACGTCCACTAATAGCAGAATGGATAAATTGCAGCATATTCATAGTATAAAATATTCTATGGCAGTGAGAGCTATTGATACACACAATAACATGGATGAATTTCACAATAGAGTGCTGGGCAAAAGAAGCAAATACAAAAGAATGCATATCACATGAACTATTTATATAAAATCCCGAAAGGGCAAAAGTTACCTCTAGTGCTAGAAAGCAGGCTCGTGGTTAGCCCGATTTCTTTGGTGGGAGGGCATATGTGGGGAGTTTCTGAAACGTTAGCCTTGTTCTGTTTCTTCATGTCAGTCTGGTTCCATGGGTGTGTTCATTCTGTAAAGATTTATTGAACTGTACACTTCTGATGTGTACACTCTTCTCCTTTTAGGTCGTACTTCAATAAATTTTTTAAAAGGTGCTGGCTGTGACCCACAGATTGATTTCCCAACCCACAAATAGACTGTGACTTTCAGTTCCCTGTGATGGTGCCCTGTGGAGTTGCGCAGGACGGTGGCCCGTGGTGATCTTGCCCCAGGCAGCCAGGTGGGTATTTCAGGTCAACTGCTCCTGAGTGAGCACAGAGCACACTGGCTCCCAGCGGCAACTGCTCTGCATGGGAAGACTCTTCTTCCCTCTCGGGTCAGGATTGAATTGAAGTGTGCTGCTAAAGGAGGCACCTGAATACAAATGTTTCTTTAGCACCTACTCTGTACTAGCGCTTTATGTGTACAATCTCATATATCATCAGGACAAACCTATGCAGTAAGTTAGTTCCAATTTAGAGATGAGGACATTAAGGACAGAAGAGGTTAAATAATCTCCTGGAGTTCCCACAGTCAGATTTATGTAGATAGTATTTATAAGTGTTCAAGGATAGAATCTGACATATTCTTATATTTTGAGTTGCCTGAATACATGGGCACACTTCAAATCGAAGGACTGAGAAGTACGGAACTAGCCAGCCAAAACTGGAAGGAAGAGTTTACTGATAACACAAAAGACTCCTGGCCAAGAGCAAAGTCAGGTTAGGGCTACATACCTCAGGTTTGAGTTCCATCTCCTTGACTCATCTTTGACTCAGTTGAGTCAATTTGGTGGGGGGGGGGTGTTGTGTGTGTGTCTGTTAAGTTTGTTTTCCTTCTACAGATCACTGCTTTTAGACAAATAATTGTTAAGAGTTTTTTGACTCTTCAGATCTTTGTATGATTATCTTATTTCTGTCATTCAGATGTTTGGCTAAAAGTCCACCTCATCAGAAAGGTCTTTTCTAACCAACTTGTCTAGAAGATCCTCCTTATCATTCTCTGGCTCCTTTTATTCTTTTTTTAGTTTCCTTCTGAGCAATTGTCAGTACTTAGAACCTTATTGTTTATTTATTAATTACTGTTGCCCCCAAAGAGTTGTCTGTTTTGTTCACCCAGCATCCC
>PVKM010017273.1:10719-26170 GCA_004027735.1 Carollia perspicillata
GATGAGTGGCAGTTTTAATGGGCCAGGGCTGGAAGTGGTACATGTCACTTTTAACCACATTACACTGGGCACACCTAAGTGCAAGGTTGGAAAATATAGTGTAGCTGCATGCCCAGGAGAAGGAAACAGGTTTGATGAAAGACTAACCAATCTCTGCCATTATGGTTAAATAAGTTGGTGCCTGTAAGATATCTACAGAGAGTTTAGAGTGAAATAATTTGCTACTGTATATTTGTATTAAAATTTTTTTTAAAGCCCTGGCTGGGTAGCTCCATTGGTTAGAGCATCATTCCATAAACCAAGGTTGCAAGTTCAATCCCTCGTCAGGGCACGTACATGAATCAACCAATGAACACATAAACAAGTGGAACAACAAATCTCTCTCTTCCTCTCTCTCTCTCCTGGCCCCCTCTTTCTTTCCTTCCTCTCTCTCTCTCTAATCAATAAATTAAAAAAAATTTTAAATCCTTACCTGAGGATATGTTTGAAGGAGAGAGAGAAAGAAAGACAGAGAGAGACTGCCTCCCAAATGCATCCCAACCAGAGATTGAACCTGCAGTCTAGGCACATGCCCGATGGGGATCAAACCCACAAACTTTTAGTGTATGGGACAATGCTTCAATCAACTGAGCCACCTGGCCAGAGCTATATTTGCACTTATAAAATCTGGAAACCATTAGCTTCAGAGACTTTCCAAAGTCCATCTACAATAAAATCATTCCCTATTTTTCAGAGCTGCCTTTTATAAGCTCTGGGGAGAGGAAAAAAGGAGATAAATCAACTAATTTATTGTAAAAACCCCAACTGTACCTAAATTGCTTTGCAACATGGTGTAATATTTAAATATAAGCTACAGTTTTGACTTGATTGCAACACCTCCCAGAGTTGCCCCCAAAGGTGTGGATTTTCTAACAATGTAGGTGTCAACACTGCAAAATACACTTCTGAGACTTTGAAATCTTACCACCTAGCAAGGAGTGGATATTTTTTAATTTCCAAATTCTAATTTAGGCATAATTAAAGCCTGCTATTTCTACTCAAATTGCCTTACCATAGTGTTTCTTTTCTTTTTATTTTATTTTATTTTTTATTGTATTTTTTCCGTTACCATTTAGTGCTGCTTTTCTAATTTAATACTGGTCAAGACTACAAGCTCTAGAAGAATGAGTTTTAGGCCATTGATCAGAGGAGCAGAAAAGTGGTAACATGGAAAGGTGGTAATAGGAAAGAAACTAACATTTCCTGGGGCTTATTTGTCAAGACTGTGTTAGGCACTGTGTCCATACACTTGACTTCTTCTAACCCTCACACCAATCCACAGTTTTATTGGTGAGGACTCTTCATCTCTGAAAGGTTAACTTACCTGCCGTTTCAAGCCACTAAGGGACAAAACTTGGGTGTGAACTGAGGTCCCCCAAAACCCACACTCTTGACTAGATCAGACTGGGAAAGAAAATGAAAACGAGGAACTTGGAAAACGAGCTGGAGACCAACACTGAAGAGTTTGGTTCTTTGGAATTTGATTACTCAGTCTTCTCGTTCCTAAGAAATCCCTGGAGATGATTAATTCCTTTGTGTCTCTTAACCACTAGCTCTGTACAAAGACTGAAGTCACACGTACAGTGAGAGCTTCAGATACCAGCACCGGCCCTCTGATGTTTCCAGTCCCTTCTTGAAATCTCCTTGCAAGGAGTTTTTCCAAACCAGCTGTCTGTGGGAGCAATCAAGTTCCAGCCCCCATTCTGACTGGGAAGGTTTGGTCTCCCTGATCACGCCTCCATGGGAAAAATGAAACTGACAGATTAAGGGAGCCATTCCAAGAATAATTTTGGCACTCGATTTAAGACTGGAAAATAATTTTCCTTCTTATTTGGGCAAGGAAAATGCCTCAAGAACAGAAAAGCCTGCAGGAGAGGCCAACTGAGAGCCCTTTTTCCTCTTCCCCTCTGCCAGAGCTTATGTCTGTACAACAGCTGAACTATTTGCTACCCTTCTGAGTTTGTACTTAGTTGTTTATAGCAGATCTGGAAATACATGCATCATTAAAGTAAAACATTCAGCCAACTAGCAAGACTTCAGAATGGGAGGAACACCAGACTTTACAAGTGCAAGAATTAAACCAAAATTCTAGCTTTATCCTAAGGCTTGAATTTTGCAATATTGAATGTATCATTTTTTGGAAGCCACTCCTTTAGGATCTTTTTGGTTAATACTATTTTCAAATTTCCTTTCTCAGAGCTATTGCATGTAGAACAAAGGCGATAAGGGACATTTGTGCTAAAATGCAGTCCTTGTAAATTAGTACAATCTTTATGGAATCTTGAAGAAGTGTACATTGACAACATTTACCAAAATTATAGCACAAAATTAAAGCTTTTTGACTCACAAATGTCACATCCAGGAGTTTACATGGTAAACATGTGTGCACATACACTGATATATGGACATGGTTATTCTGCACCATGGTTTATATAAAGGCAAAAAAGAATAGAAACAACTTAAATGCCAATAGATGACTAGTTGAATATAAATCACAGTACATGCATGCAATGAAATACTATTCATTCATTGGAATGAATAAGGACACTAATATTTAACGCGTTGGTCTTTAATGATCTCCATGATATATTGTTTTAAAAAAAGCCAAGTGCAGAACAGTGTGGAAAGTATAGAAAAATCAATTCGTATGGGGTGAGGGCAGGGATATATATGTTTCTTGTTTATATTTGCAGAAACTCTATATGCAGAAGCTGATGTAAATCTGGGCTTTCTGGCTTTACGCTATTCTCCGTAATTAAGAGTGACAGTGTTACAGAGCAGGTGTGTGTGTGTGTGAGCACATGTGTATTTTAGGGCACAGAGAGCAAGTTCATTTGGTGAATGCTGATGGCAGACATCATCCAAGAGAGACAAGCTGGGGAAAGTCCTGTGACAGGAGCACCTAGGAAGCCTCAGGGGCCCAGACTCAGCCCCACACAGAGGAAGGCACAGGGCTCTGGTCACACTGGCAGTGTCTTCGGCACCATGCAGATGGGCTCTTCACACTTGATACAACTTGCTGTCCTCGTGCCTTGCCACCCACCAGCATCTCTACCTCTTCTGTCGTCTTCTCACCCGATGTGGCCAGAACATGCCGACAGAGCCATTCCCTTCCTTGTCAAACACTCTAAGGCCTTCGACACAGTCCTCATAGGCGCTCTAGTCCTTGTTCTTGGCCAGTCTGCAGCACGCGCAGGAAGTACCCAAAGTCCAATACCTTCACATTCACCCCATCACTCTCGGGGTTCCCCAGGACTGTGGGCACCAGGGCATTGGTGGGGTTCCAGCCCATGCCCTCATCATGTCCTCACACTGGTTGTACAGAATTTTGCCAGCCCCTGTTCAGTTGAACGGCTTGCAAGTCTCCTTGAACTCTGTGGTCTGGTCCTTGGGAAAGTTGACTATTCAGCTCTGTCGGAACTTTTCCTGCCGTAATGGCACCAGAGCAGTCTTTTTTCAACTGTATGGTTCATGAAATCGATGTAGCGGATCCTGACCAGAACTTTGAAATGGCATACAGTAGAATATAAGAGTCTGAGTGCCCAGCACATAATAAGGATAAGGATTGTTTTCATAAGACTTGTACTTGCATGTCTGAGTGTGTACACATTAGTTGCTATGTAAAATGTATTTCTTACTCTTTGTCCAGGTCAAAAAGGTTTGAAAGGTATTAGTGCACAGCTCTCAGGAATCCATGCACGCACATGGCTCCCTGAAACATCTTTAATTGTGACCCTTAACTCTCAAACAGGAGGGTACAATGTTTCTCCATTGAAATTGGTGCCGCAACCTCATAGGCTTCCAACTCTGACTCATCTTTTCCAGGGGTTAGCTTTCCTTCCTCTACCTGCAGAATATCACTGACAATTTCCATCTGGTCCGATGATCTTGTATTTCATGGCAGCTCTTAGACTTCCTCAGTTTTATCCATTTTAAAAATACACTTGCATGTTTTTCATATTGGGAATTTGTTCATTTCTTGCTACATGGTGGATTCCTGAACTTTGACTATGGTATTTTTCCTTTAGTTTTAAGTTATAATTTGTTTCCATATGGAATCTGTCTGCCTAACATATGGAAAAACAAAGAAAAACATTGATGAGTAAGCCATTTCACCAGTCCTTTGGGTTGCCCTTGGCTCCTACCTTAATTTCTTCTTTCTGCTCTTTTTCTAAGTATTGCACCAAGAAGGCACTTGCCCTCCTTCTCCTCCTCCTCCTCCTTCTTCATCTTCTTCTTCTCTGTTTTCTCTCTCTTTCTCCCTTCCTCCCTTCCTCCCCCTAGTTTGGGCAAAGCCAGCTGCCGTGCTGTAAGTAGCACTATGGAGAGACCTATGTGGCAAGGAATTGATGACTCTGGCTAACATCCAGCAAAGGCCTGAGGCCTGACAACAGCGCCATGAGTGAATTTGGAGGATCCATGTCCTCACCCAAATGAGGACTCACCTGCTAGCGGAGCCTTGAGGTGACTGTACTCCTGACTGATGACCAATTGCTTCCTCTTGAGAGACCCTGATCCGAAGGACCCAGCCAAACTGTATCCAGATTCCTAACACACAGAAACAGTAAGATCACATCTATTGTTTTAAGTCACTGTGATTTGGGGTAATTTGTCACACAGCAATAATAACTAACACAGGGACAAGTCACCCATTGTTTGTACTTCGGCTGAAGGTATGGCTCAGCCTCCATCATGGGTGTTGAAACAAGCCAAGTAAGGTCTGTCCTCAATTCCTAATGAATGTGGGCCCATGTGAGCACATGACCTGGGCTCAGCCTGTCCAGGAATGGCCTGGGATTTAATGACCTAAATAAGTAAGTGTGGCTGAGAAAGAATTCTTCACAGTGGCTGCCCTGAGTGTCCCGCAGCAGAGGTGCCAATGGCAGCTTCCAAGCCAGACTGCTCCTGCAGGGAAGCTTTGTCTCTGGTCCTCAATTTTCCTGTCTGTCAAATAGAGATAATAACAGCTGCAATATTTTAGGGTTGTTGTGAGGATTATAAGGACTCAAATGTGGAAAGCACTTAGGTCAACACCTGGCAAACATTAAGTGCTATTGTAGTGCTCACTTTTTAAAACAATTACTTTATACATGAGGAAACTAAGGCCTAGAGGAGTATAAAGCAATTTTCTAGGATTAAAAAAACTCTTACTAAAAACTGAGACGGGGAAATATGAAAAAGGGGGTTCCTTTTCTCCTTTGTTCTTAGGGAACTTGTAGAAAGATGATCTAAAACTGGAAGATGTTGATACTGAAGACACAGGTTTAATGGGAGAGGGTGTTTTTAAAGATTTATTTATTTATTTTTGGAGAGAAGGGAAGGGAGGGGAGGAAGAAAGGGGGAGAAAAATCTATCAATCGATTGCCTTTTGCACACCAGCAACCCAGACATGTGCCCTGACCAGGAATGAAGCCAGCAACTGTTCAGTTTGCAGGACAATGCCCAACCCACTGAGCCACGCCAGTCAGGGCACAATAGGAGAGTTTTCAGTAGTCCTCCGTCACCACCCCCAAGTCATTATCTCTCCTACACAATGTACACCTGAGAATCCTAATACCACACCGCTGTGGCTGTGCTGAGACAGGCTGGGACCTCTGGGTTTCACTTCCCACTGGGAAGGGCCCTGGGCCCTGGTTTGCTAGTCTCAAGTACGGCCGTGGGGGTGGGATGGAGGAAGGGACTTCCCAGTGCCAGAGGTCGTGTGTCCTAATCGATCTTGACCTGCATTGCACTACAATGACACCACTGGCCAGTGTCCTTGCTCTTAAATAAAGGGCACAGATCCACAGTGACTTTTGCTCCATGTCAATCTCTGAGTCAAGATGTCACCAAGTTATTTTGTCCTATTCTCTCCTAGGACAAGGGGTGCTCTGTGGGGAAACTGAGAGTGGATTTTTTGGTACAGGAAGAGGATGAGGAGGGGCCCCTAACTGCGTGGAGTTAGGGGGCAGCGGAGGAGGAGCAGATTTTACTCTAGATGAGGAGGTCAGGTTGGCAGGGAAGGGATGAGGCCTGGACCGCCATGAGGGAGACTTCCGATTCCCAGTGTAGTTTGTTTCTTGAGGGCTTACACAAGCTCACATGGAGAGGTGAGATTAGGGCATCCCCAGCATTTCTCTGTGAGCAACCCCAAATGGTTAACACTTCCTGAGGGCTTACTGCGCAACTGCCCTAGTCTGTTACAGGTTTTTTATGTATTAACGCATCCCAGCAACCATAATGTGCAGTTATTATTATCTCCATTATAAAGATGAGGAAAATGGAGGCATAGAAAGGTTAAGTAACTTACCCAAGGTCACACAGCTAGTGAGTAGCAGAACTTTGAACTTGGGCAGTCTGGATCCAGACTGAGCTCCTAAACACTGTGCCTCCCTGCTCCTTAGGTGAAGACGTTCAGTCCTATTAACATCAAAGCAGGCTCATTCAGACACCCAGGAACCACCTCATGTGCTGGTCACTGTGGTAGGCTGACTAATGGGCCCCAAAGATACCCATGTCCTAAGGTCCTGAACCTGTGAATGTCACCATATATGGCAAAAGAGACTTTGCAGGTGTGATTAAACAGAAAATTAAAATGAAAAAACCATTTTTTTCCAATTACTGTCAACACTCAATATAAATGGAAAATTTTGAAAGGCAGAGATTATCCTGGGTTAACCAGCTGGGCACTAAGTGTAATCACAAGTGCCCTAAGTGAGAGGCCGAGGGGGATCTGAGTACAAAAGAGCCAAGAGGAGACCTGGGAAAGGGAGCAGGGGCTGGAGCAATTCGAGAAAGGAGTCAGGAGTCAAGGAATGCAGGCAGCCTCAAGAAGTTAGAAAAGGCAAGAAAATGAATTCTCTCCTCTGTCCCCAGAAAGACCCAGCCCTGCAGACACCTTGCCTTTAGCTCAGGAAAACTGATTTTGGACTTCTGACCTCCAGGAGTATAAGAGAACACATCTGAGTCCTTTTAAGCTACTAACTTTGTGGTAATTTGTCACTGCAGCAATAGGGAACTAATACGGGCACCAAATCCTAGGGCGCGTCATTTCAGGGGTCATGGCATTAAAGATTACAGGCAAACTCTGCCTCCCTCTACCCCCCACCACCCCCCCAACCCTCTCCCTGTGAAATCAGTCACCTATCAAACCGTATGCCAGCTGCTTTCATTCCTTCATTCACATATTTATTGAGCGCCTCCTGGGATCTAAGCACTATTATAAGTCCTGGGCTTATCCCAAGTAGTAAACAAGACAAAAATCCCATCGCGCAGTGCCCATTCTAATGGAGGAGAGAGGCCAGATACACAAAAATGAAGACATAAATACTCTGAAGGCAGTCATCTGTTTAGCTTCTGCCTCAGTCATCTGCCACCTGGGTAACCTCACAGCCCAGGTGACCTCTAGCTGCCTCCTCATGAAAGACCTCCTCATCCACTTCCTATGTACATCAGACCCCAAGTGAGGCACCTTCATTCTTCCAATCCCCTCGCCACAACCGGTGCATTCACCACAGTACACAATAATTTTCTTCAATGGCCCTGAGAGATCCCGGACAAACCCCTTTAGCATGGCTCAAAAAGTCCTTCATGCTCGGGTGCCTGCCCTCCACTCCAGCCTCATCCCACCCTCCCCTGGCTCGGCCCAACTTGCCCTCCAGCCCAGCTGACTCGCTGGCGCTCCTTACCTAGGCCAGAACCCTCTCTAGGCCTTTGCCTGTATACACACCTGCCTGAAATACCTCTCCCCATGCATCTTCCAGAGAGCCTTTCCAGGACGCCCAAGACTGGGTTGACTTTCCATGGTGTTTGGGGAACACCCTAAACATAGCATCTGCCACCTAGTAATGTGTTCACATGTCCTCTTCCCTCACTGAACTGTGAGCTCCTTGGGAACAGGACTGCCCACTTTATCCATCCTGAAATTGTTAGTGCACCCTACAGAATCTCCTGGCATGCAGTAAGCCTTCATAAATATTTTCTGAATGAGGGTGTGAGTGAGAATGTTTTACGAATTGAACCATAGAAGTGCAGAGAAAGAAGTTATTCATGAGGGCTGGGTGTGTCTTCCGGAGAATGTGAAATTTCAGACATGCTTCTTGGAAGGGCCAAGGCTTGGCAGGGTTTTGCATATTGGCAAGCAGGCTTTTGGAGATGAAGGTGAGCTTAGTAGGTGAGCTTATCCAGATTGAGGTCATAACTGTAGGCAGGAACGTTTCAAGAAAACAGAAAAGTTCTTTAAACCATCTTGCTGAGGTGCATGAGCCTTAATTATTAAGGTGTCAGAAAACCGTTGAAGGCCAGTAAGCACTGGGTTGGCCGAAAAGTCCGTTTAGTTTTTTCTATAAAATAAAAGGTACACATTATTAATTTCACCAGTAACTTTATTGATTTGGATACTCTGAGTATGTTGGCTATCTCCCACATGGTGTAATGTTGACTCATCTCAATTAACGTTTCAATTTGATCACTACCTATTTCGACTGGTCTACCTGACTGTGGAGCATCGTCCAGGGAGAAATTTCCAGCACGAAACTTTGCAAACCACTTTGGACACGTACTATCAGTCATAGCATCTTCTCCCTATACTGCACAAATGTTTTTGTTGCTTTTCAGGTACATTTTTACCTTTCTTGTTGCATATTTTCTTCCATCTTCAATATTAAAATGGCTGCACAAAAATTCACCTACTTTGATAAGTGTTTAAAAAAATGCAGGCTAATATGACTGCTGTCACAATACAATCTAACAAAATTGTTTTGAATGAAGTTAAAGACGACTAAGCACTACTAGATCTATCTTAGAAAAAAAAACACACAAACTTTTTGGCCAACCCGATATTTGGGCTTCTTACATGGGTTGTACTGAAATAAGTGAAATGGTTCTTCTTTTATTTGGGCCAGGCCACCTTAAGATGGCTCAGACTGCCCCAGGAAGGAGGAAGGACCCTGAGAGCGGAGGTCTGGGTGGTAGGTGGAAGCGAACCTCCAGAATTCCATGTGGCTGGAGGCACTTCCGAATCTCCTAAAAGCTCCAGGATTCTGTGTGCTCGCAGGCCCTTTCAGAGCTGGAATGGCAGTGATCATCTTCATTGCCTGTCTTGAGCTTGTTTACTTTCCAGGGCTTCTTTGATTGCTGTGCTTCAGAATATTTGCATATGAATGAGGCACAAGGGCACAATAGTTACCTTTCAGGACCAGAACTGGGGGAGGATTGACCTTCAACTCTTCCAAAAATCTCTACAGCAACTTAATGGACTGCTGAGTTCATTCAGAAGAGGAGCTGGGTGGGGCTCGAACACTTTATTCTCTTTTAACTGTTTTAGGGCTGAGAGGAGATAGGGGAGGTTGGAATTTCCTTTTTGCGTCAGCGTCCCCACTCCACTTGTTCCTGCCCTGCAAACAGTCACTTTACTCCACAATGGCCCTGTGCTCCCACTAAAACGGCAGCCCTTCTCCTCCAGTTGCCACCAGATGTAGAAGTTTTTGAAGGGCCAGAATTTTGGTAACTGTTCTGGTCTGTGATGGCATTCTGATGCCAAATCTCTTCCCTGCCTCCGTGCCTAACCCTTCACCAACCCCACGTGGTGCCATCTCACCCAACATCTCTTCAAAGCCTGAATCTCGTCACCTCCTGCTGCAGCGGCTGCCCATCATGATGTTGTTTGTGGAATTTTAGCCTAAAAATGGAGCCCTTCAGTGATACCAATAAGGAATGGTTAAACATAAGTGAAAACTGGGGACCATATACATATGTCTTTCCTGAATTGGGCCTCACGAAGAAAAGATCGCTCATCACTAACCCACGCTCACTTGACCACCTTCTCCAAGTTTCACGGGAGAGGCACACAGGTCCCTCGGTACTAAAGATGGTGAGATCCTTGAAGCTGGAGAATGTGTCATATTTATTCCTGCAGCGACCACACAGATGCCATTCAGTACACGCATTTGTATATTTAGAAGAGAAGTTGCTTGTATTTTCTGAGCCAACTTTCCCCTCACGCCCTTCCTTTCCTGCATAAATCATACACTTGGCTCTCACCCTTGCAAAACCAAACCAAACAAGAGTGCCCATAATCTGTCCCCATCCCCGCCTCACTTTCTCTTACTTGCCCCTGCCATCGGCCTTAGCTACTGTTTTTCCTTTCCCTCTGTCTTTCTAGAAAAAGAAGAATGACTAGTCCCACCTCTATTCCCCTGAATTATGAAATCTGCTTTGCGTTTTCCATTACTCACAGATACTGTACTCACTGCTTCCACCAGCAGCCTCTTCACTGAGTAACCAGCTGGGCCTTCTTTAGTCTCTCAGTATGGGTTGCTGTTGATTTTTTTTGCCTTGACATGTTTCCTGCATGGCTTCAACAACACAGAAAAAGATAAATATTATGTGATTGCACTTACAAGTAGAATCCAAAAAAAGTGCAACTCGTAGAAACAGAAAATAGAATGGTGTTTGCCAGGGACTGGGGGCCTTGGGGAGAAGGGGAGATGCTGGCCAAAGGGTACAAACTTCCAGTTGTGAGATGAACAGGTTCTGAGGACCTAATGGACAGCATGTCAACTATAAGTAACAATATGTATTATATGCTTGAAAGTTGCTATAAGAGAGTGGTTCTCACCACACACACACACACAAACCGAAAGCATAATTATGTGAGGTGATGACATGTAAACTAACCATATAACCTTTTTTTAAAGATGTTATTTATTAATTTTTAGAGGAAGGGGAAGGGAGAGAGAAAGAGAGGGAGAAAAACATCAATGTGTGGTTGCCTCTTGCATGCCCCCAGCTGGGGACATGGTCCACAAGCCAGGTATGTGCCTTGACTGGAAATCAAACCAGCAACCCTTTCAGTGCCCAATCCACTGAGCTACACCAGCCAAGGCCTTTATAACCTTACTGTGGTGATCATTTTGCATTATGTGCGTGTCTCAAATAATCGCATTGTACACTTCAGCTTGCACAATGTTACAGATTTCAGTAAAGCTGGAAGACAAAATAAGAAACAAGGAGAAAAGATTCTCTTTATAGATTTCAGAGAACTAAATTGAATTTTATTTTCATTAAATGAAACATTTAAAAAATGCCCT
Organism: Carollia perspicillata; assembly: GCA_004027735.1. NCBI lineage: Eukaryota > Metazoa > Chordata > Mammalia > Chiroptera > Phyllostomidae > Carollia > Carollia perspicillata. Next base: position 21,828 of record PVKM010017273.1, read on the forward strand.
GGTTTCCAATTTTAGTTAAGCTTTTTACTAGTTGATGACCTTGGATAACTTCCTTCACTGCTATGTGCCTTGATTTCCTCATCTATAAAATGGGAATAATAATTACTTTCATCTCACTGGAGTTTTTATGAGGATTAAATTATAATAATATTTGTAAAGGGTTTAGGAAAATGCCTGACATATAATCACAATGCTTTGTGATACTGAAGATGAAAATGAAGAAGAAAAAGGTGATGATGATGACAATGATTGATATTAGTGATGGGTGCCTGAGTTTGAATCCTGATGCTCCTGCCTGTAAGTTGCAGGACTTTGAATATGTTTCTTAAATTCTGTAAGCCTCAGCTTCCTCATCTGTGACTGGAACAACGGCACAGGCAATACATATGCATCCCATTAGATTGTTAGGAGGATGAAGCAGAGCCCATGGTGTCTGTATCACAGTAAGCTCAATGATGTGAAGCTTTCCTAAAAAATTAAAACGAACTGGAATAACACTTTCTATTTCATAGGTTACCAGGAAGATAAAATGAGAGCGCCCTGAAAACGATCAGATAAATGAGGCACTCATTATAATGTCAGTTCACTTACAGTGGATGGCAGTAGACATCAGCAAATACAGTTTAGCTCAACTAAAAAACACATATGGAGAACAAATACAGCACCGTTATGAAATTACTTACCGCGCCTAGTCTGACTTCTGTGACTATACTGAATGCACAGCCTGCTTGGGCTCAGGAATTTCTTTGTTCGATGTGAAATAAATGATTATTTTTATTAGAGAGCCTGTTCTTGTTCCACATTCATTTCCTTCAATTTCCATCTTCATCTCTGGACACCCTTCCCCTGCATCTGTGCTCTGGGCTACCCCCTTGTCATTCAAAGTGGGTCCATGGACCAGCAGCATCAGCTTCACCCAGAAGCTTGTAGAAATGGGAGAATCTTGGTCCTCACCTTAGAGTTACTGAATCCAAGTGGTTCACGTGCTTACCAAAGTTTGAGAAGCACTGCTTCAGCCACAGTGAACCTGCTGGCATTCTCGCAGGGAGCACGCTGGCCTTCGCACCTGCTGGCCTTCCCAAATCAGAAACACCCCTTCCCCACCTGTTAGGCCGACTGGCCTCTTCTTTACTCTTCTTACCTCATTGGTGAGGGAACCAGCAGGGCATGAACCCATCTCAAAGGAGAATAGAGCGGACTGGTAAATGTCATCTATGAAAAAAAGAATGTTGGAATAAGACTGTGAAATTAAATGTAACACTGCTTTATATTGATGGAACAATAAAATGGTAACTTTTGGAGCTATCTCTTCTTTTTTAAAAGATTTTATTTATTTATTTTTAGAGAGAAGGGAAGGAGAAAGAGAGGGAGAGAAACATCAACATTCAGTGGTTGCCTCTCACACACCCCATACTGGGGACCTGGCCTGGTGTGTGCCCTGACTGGGAATTGAACCAGCGATCCTTTGGTTCGCAGGCCTGTGCTCAATCCACCAAGCTACAGTTCCAGCCAGGGCTAGAACTATTTTTTCTATCTGACAAAGTCATTTGTAACTTTTCTTCTATAAGTTGATATCTAATGTACAGATTCTAGGCCCTGTCAACTGTAAATGAAAATCCGAATAAGATGACATCCCCTAGAATGAGATGACCCCCATACAGGTTTCTTTGTGCTTGGTCTACAAGGACTTCGAAGAGGCACAGAGTGATATTTTGCCTCATTTCCAAGTTTTGAATACTTTTTCTTAAAAGTTTAAACTTGATGACAGGAGTCATAAGGAATACACATGTTGGACTGCCAAACTTGACTTTGTACAAAATTCCAATTGTGTTAGTTTCAGAGGACGAAGAGAACACCTCTCTCGCAGAGTTGCATGGAAGGGAGAACAGGACCAGACTAGGCCTGTCTTTACAAGGTGCCTTCCTGAGCTTGTCTGAGCCCCACCACACTGACCAGAACTTGGGGATAACGTCCATTTAATGTCAAGACCAAATTTTTAGACTCTTATGAATTACTGAAGACCTCCCCCGCCAAAGAGTGTTTTCTGTTAGGTCTATCAGTATTTAATATTAGAAATTAAAGCTGAAAATTTAGAAAATATCAAGGCATTTAATAGTAATAAAAACTCATCACTGACATAAATAACATCATTTTTATGAAAAGGAATTATATTGTACAGAACCCCCAAAGGTCTGGCTTTGATTCAGAGGACCCAGTTGAAGTTTCCCAGTGTCTTCGGTGCTCTTGTAAGGTACGTGAGATTTGATAACAGGCTGGGCGAAGATAAGCCTGGGAGTGATAACATATCTTTGGGTGTGTGTGTGTGTGTGCGTGCTTATGTGTGTTTATCCTTATTTAAAAAGCCCTCTGATCCGTAGATCTTGTATAATCAATTAAGAGTAGGTTATATATTGATTATGACCATTGTTTGAACACTCTGTAGTAGTTCTGGGAGCTTTTGCGCATAGTAATATCACTAGAATGACATCACTTCTTGAGGGCAGGGAGTTTTAGTGTGTCTATTCACTGCTAACTCTAGTTCCTAGGATAATGCATATATAGCATTTTATAATTATTTGTGCAATACATGAATGAGTAAAATTGATAGGATCATGTATCCTTCTGCATAGAAGGGATGATTTATTTAAAAATAACGACTTTTCTTTGGCTTGTTTTTCTGTTAACTTCTAAATTGTGACCCTGCAAAGTACCTACCAATATTTCAAAAAGGACTCTGCTGGGAAGGAAAAAATTTCCTCTTCTCTTTTAGTTTCTTTTGGCTTGTCTGATAATTACACATAAGACAGATTAACAGGAGAAAAACAAATTTAATTACATACATACAGGAGTCCTATAAAAAAAAATAAGAAAATCAGTCCTGGCTGGTGTGCCTCAGTGGATTGAATGCTGGCCTGTGAACCAAAGGGTCACTGGTTCGATTCCCAGTCAAGGCACATGTCTGGGTTGCGGGCTGGGTCCCTGATTGGAGATGTGTGACAGGCAACCACACGTCAATGTTTCTCTCCCTCTCTCTCTCCCTCCCTTACCCTCTCTCTAAAAATAAATAAACAAAACCTTTAAAAAATGTATGAGAATCATGAGCAAGGTGTTCACTTTAGGCTTATGTGACACCCTGTAGTAAAGAATGGGACAGGGGCGTGGACTTCCGTGGGAGGAGGGATATTTACAAGACATTAAGAAAAGTGGGTGTTCAGATGTTTGTCCTGCCACACGGATGGGTCACTCGGGCATCAGTGAACCCTGGTTTTTCAAGAGACCCACTGGCACCTGTAATCACAGGCAGACCCGCAGTAAGTGACAGAAAACTGAAGGTAAAAGTCAGACCTCCATAGGCACAGTCAGTAAGATAATTCAGCATAAAAGAACAATAATTTTGAATGAATTGACCAGATAATCGGCCTGAAAAAATGGTTTTGCCTAAATTTCCTAGACACTTTATGAAATTTTTATTCAGTTGGAGGTGTGGAGGCCTAAGGCAGCAGTGTGCACCTAAAATAAGACTGAAAATCCAACCGCAAGGACTAAGTGCAGACATATCCCCTAGCTCGTGCTTGGTGCTCCCCTTAATGAGCATGCCAGCGGTCAGCATTGGCCATTTTTGTTTGGCATATTTGGCCAGGGGTCAGTAAACCATGACCCCTAGTCTAGATGTGGCCTGCTGCCTGTTTTGTAAAGTTTTCGTGGAACAAAACCATGCCTGTTCACATAGACTGGTGGTCCAGGGCTGCTTTTGCACTACAGTGACACAGTTGACAAGTTGTGACAGACTGTATGACTCGCGAAGTCTAAAGTATTGTACTTACTTGTTGGCCCTTTATGGAAAACATTTGTTAACCGTTGTTCTTGGCTGACGAATGCTGAGACAACTACGTGGGAAGCATCATGGCACAAAATATTTCTAACATCAACTGTTTGGAACAAACTAACATAAAGGCAGCAACAACAACCACCACCCACATGCATTTATAACAATTCTACCTTGAGGAGTATATGGCTTTCTCACTGAAGCCAAAATTCCTGCTAACACAGCTCTAAGCTTTGTTCTTGAGTCTGTGTTTCAGTTTCTATTCCTGAAGCATGAGAGATGAAGAGAGATGAAGCAAGGGTATATGAGAAAAAAAACAATTTTTTCTGTCCAGAAGGTATCCAGCCATGTACTATGAAAACAGAGACACATATTGAAGAAGATACAAGATACAAAAACATTGCACACAGGACAAGATGCCTCAGTCTTCTTTAAAGTAGGCACCTTGGGACCTCACTCATTTTTCCCAACTGCCATCAGCTTCCCTGTTGTATCTTCCTGAATTTCACTTACGGTC
>PVKM010017274.1:0-26072 GCA_004027735.1 Carollia perspicillata
AGAGGAGAACCATCTTGCCTCCTGTACGTGCCCCAACCAGAGACTGAACCGGAAACCTAGGTATGGGCTCCCACCAAGAATTGAAGCCACGACCTTTCAGTGTACGGGATGACACTCCAACCAACTGAGCCACCCCAGCCAGGGACAGGATATTTTTTAATTCTACTCAGTTATTCTCCAAGATATTTCTCATTAGTGGAAGCCTACATTTTAGTTTCAACAGTCATACAAATATTGTAGGTCCATTGGGAAGACACTGTAACTAATTCTGTTTTAAGCAGCAACTACTGTTAATGCTGTAGGTACTTGATAAACACTAAATAATAGGAAAAATGACAGTCTCCTTAGAAAAGTGTTTTACTGTTTCATATGCATCACTGTTAGGAATTTTTCCTCCTCACCGTGAGACATGTTCCTTGACTGAGCTTGACCCCCTTCAGGCCGGTTTTCCTGTCCTAAATATTATGTTGATATGAATGCTCTGCTAATGGCTCGGACTTCATGGCCCAGTATATGTAGTTCTTAGAAACTGTTCTGCCTTAAGCCACATACATGCATTTTTTTCCATCTAGATAGCAGGAAGTGTTATAGCATTGATTTGTGATTTGAGATTCCTGACACAAATCCCATGTTTTTCTACAAAACTTAAACTACAGCCTTTCTTCTACATCAAAAACTAATTTTTATTTCTTTTTCCCCTATTCTCTCCTTTTTAATCTCTCAAACACCCAGGGAATTAAAAGCCGAACTCATATTTAAATGAGTTTTCCCATCTTAATCTCACCATTTTATGTCATACCATCGTGTTTCCCATCTGAAAGCGACTCTCCTGTTCGTCACGAAATCAACTTCCAAATTGAAGTACTAAGCACCAAGTATTTAGCAAGCGATTTGGTTCTTGTAATATCTCCAGTCTAATTTACATCAGTCACTTTCTTTCGCATGTAACTGCTCCCATTCTCTCTGAAAAGCAGAGGGCTAGACTTTTTGAAGTTAAATGTTTGATATAAAACAGATATTCTTCTAATTTGCTTTGCAAATTGAGCTCTCTGCAATTTAATGTGTAATGCATTCTAGGAGACTTTAAAAATCTATAGATAACTTGCTGTGCTATTCACACAAAGATGACTCTACAGTGTATTTCTTTAATAGAAGGAAAGTTTGTGAAGATTCCTAAAAAGAGGTTTGAAAATGTAACCTTTGGGGGATAAAGAATATATAATAATAATTATTACTGCTTTTCTGTTGAGAAATCATATGATTTTCCACCATGATTCCTATGGAAAACTAAACTTAAAAATAGCCTCTAGTATAGTAAAGGTGCAACATAAATTTTTGTACAAAGAAAAAAGTGAATGGGTGAGCATATTTTTTGTTTCTCATTTTCTTTGACCACATAGAAAATGACGAAATGAGAGGGCAACAAAATCACTGGACTGGTGGCTGAAATCTAGTCCTGACTTTGCCACAAATGAGAGAGATGTGTGTCCTTGAGAAATTCAAGAGCTTTGGGGGGCCTCAGTTATCCATCTGAAATATCAGGCTATTGGATATGATGATCACAGAAACCTTTTACCATATTTGCTGTGCATAATGCGCACCCACATTTGTATGCACATTATACATTGGGACATTATACCCATTCTTATACCCATGGTATGTGATCATTATAACCATGTATAATGAGCATCCTTATTTCCCCCCCAAAATTTGGGCAAAAAAATGCATATTATACATGGGGAAATACATAAATTAATGGCTCTCATTTCCAAGTTGTCTTTTTAAGCTTTTTCCAGGAACAATATTACATTTCATGCAGCCTGAAAATAATGATTGTACCACTTTTTTTGTGGAGTTGGTACTGGATGACCTTACATTAAGTGAACCAGGCAGCATTCTCAGAAACAAACAAAAACCTAATGTCTAGTAGATTTGTAATGTTTAAAAAAAAAGAGCTCCTTGTTGTCTGTTTGAGAAACAGAGTGTTAGGAAGATGAGTGCCTTGTTTTTTGAGTTCCTGAGCCAGCCCACAGATTACATGCAACATGTAACAAATCCTAACACTGCTGTTTCAATCTGTAAAGTAGGTCTCCACAATTATTTTTTAATACATTTGTAGGCCTATTTTCAGACCATACAAAGAAAGCATTTGATAAAGCCATTTAAATTGTGAAAGGTAATTTGACTGTTACATTGGGATTTTCACTGGATTAGGTGGAGAGTTTTTCTCACTTGAAACGAGTCCCTCCTTGTTTTCTCATTGATTTGAAATGACGAGTTTATAAAGAGCAAAGATTGTTTGGATGATTGACAGTTCAAATTCTACAGTTAACAGCAATGCTTTTGTTCTGAAGAGTAAGGCGAAGACTCTCTGTGTACCAATAAAATTGTTATTCTAGGACACATTCCTAGCTACGTATCTAAAGAGAAAATGCATGCAAGCCTCCTATTTGGTGGCTCAAAAGTAGGCTTGGAGTCAGGGATGGCTCTGGGAAAATTTGCTTAGCTATATTTTTGATTGAGGTGGTTCAATTTCATAAATAATATTGAACAACCCGATATGGAGGGCAGCGAGGAGGTGTCATGTGTCCTGAAAAGCAGAGCTGCATGGAAGGTGGAGAGCACAGTCTGTGGAGCCAGAACATCTGCGTTCAAACCCAGCTCAGCCACTAACCTGTGAGATCTTGTGTTAAACCGTAAAAGAAGTCTTTATCATGTGAGATAAGCCATGGAGGGCCCATCAGTGGAGTGGGGCACTTTCCTTTTGCCAAGCTAACGCTATAGACAAGTTATGTGGGAATCAAAGTGAGCGGAGTAGCACAGTTAATGTCTGCTGGGAAAAAAGTTACAGGAGTGTTCGTATCTGATGCTGAAAAAAATGTCTTGCCTTGTAACATGTGACAGGTACATAAACAGAAGCAGTGTTTTAAGCAAATTTCATGGACCTTACATGCAACAACACTGGATCACACTGGCCTAGGGCTCAGTATGTCAATCAAAATGTAGGGTTGACTTCACTTAAGCCAGTGGTGCACAAACCTCAGTGTAGTCGGCACCATCTGGAGGGCCTGCTGAAACAGGAGTGCTGGGCGCCGCTTGCAGAGGGCCTGGATCTGGGGTCTGGAGTGGGGCCAGAGGACAAGCATTTCTAATAAGTTCCCAGGTAAGGTTGTACTGTTGGTATGACAAGCACATTCTGAGGACTAGTGGTTTACACAATGCACTGAAATGTCCCAGCATTTATTAATGTAATAACATCACTGTAGGAAGGCATTAAAGGAAAGTTCTGAGAGAGCTCATGGCTGGGAATGGTTGGCTTACTTTATCCTCTCCAAGTACCAGTGCTTGAGGCTGAGAGGATAAGAAATAGCGTGGTTAGCATGCCAAGCCATTCTTTTTTCCTTCTACTGCTAATGCATGCATCTTTTCAACCATTCATTGAAATATTATGGCCCTGGCTGGTGTGGCTCAGTGGATGGAGCGTCAGCCTGCAAACCAAAGGTTTGCCAGTTTAATCCCCAATTAGGGTGCATGCCTGGGTTTCAGACCAGGTCCCCAGCAAGGGGTGCATGAGAGGCAACCACAAAAATTAAATAAGTAAAATCTAAAAAAAAAAGCATCAGCACCACCACTCTCCATAAAAACAAACAAACAAACAAATAAATCAATAAGCAAGCTTTGGCTGGCTTGGCTCAGTGGATTGAGTGGCAGCCTGTGAACCAAAGGGTCACAGGTTCAGTTCCCAATCAGAGCACATGCCTGGGTTGTGGGCCAGGTCTCCAGTTGGGGCCATGTGGGAGGCGACCACATATTGATTTTTCTCCCTCTCTTTTTCCCTCCTGTACCCTATCTCGAAAAATAAATAAAATCTTTACATATTATGTGTGCATGGCATCTTTAATTGTGTGTGCACATGGCATGTTTAACTATGTGTGTGCATGCAGACCTGTGTGTGTGTACAGTAGGCACAGTGATGCATTCGGGGTTAGAACACAGAAGAAGAGAAACCAGGGCCATGGCACTGGGGAGAGGACAGTCCAGCTTCACCTCAAGCCTTACCGGAAGGTTTCTGAACTGTGATGTGAGACTTAGCTGCGAAGCAACTGTTAGTTTAAAGGGAAACGATGTACGAGGCCTCCATGTAGAACAGCGTATTAGTACAGAGACAATGTGGGAAAGGGGCATCACAGAACCTTTACAGCTGATTCATGCTCTCTTCAGAGCACCAATGAGACCAAAAGTTTGCATAAGGCTCACTAGGTGGCAGACACTGATCTGTGCATGAGTCAGCTTAGCCTCATCACCACCCTATGAGGTAGGTGTTACCAGAATCCCACTCAAATAGAAAGAAACTGAGGCACAGATTTTTTTCTTTACAGTTAGGATAATTTTATACGCTGGACAATATATATCTAATGAAAAGCGTCTGAATATATGAAATATGAATGGGAAAATGACAGGCCAGCATGCATGCAATGATGAGGAGAAGATCTCGGTCTTCCCTGCTCCAGCCAGAGCTGGCAGGGAGCCTGCTGGGCGCCCTCTGGGCCAGCTCAGAACTAGGTAAAAGTCCTCGTGAAAATGGTCTGTTGATTTTCACAGGATTTTCCAAGTCCTCTTTGCAATTGTGTCTACCTCTGTGTTATTTCTCCTAGCAACTAACTCCATTTCCTTTCCCAGCAGGATGGGCTCTAAAGTGTCACGGAGCTTACACAAAGTGCAGTTTTCAAATGTAGGGTAACAGTCATTGAGCGTCTCCTAACACATCTGGTGCTGGCCCGGCCACCTCAGTGACAACACCTTGCACACTCCCACAAGGCATTTCAAGCATCTGAGCCAATAACTCATATATTTTTTTCATTCTGTTAGCAATTGGAGGCTGTTAAATGGAGAATAAAGGCACATGCCCGTCCAGGGTCATTACCAAGTCTGATGAACATCTGACTATTTTCATGACTTAAATGTTCATCTACTCAGCATGAGAAGGAAAAAGAATTTGAAACCAATTCTCCTCTTTCTCCCACAGATCCATTTGTGTTCTGACTGGCCTAGGGTGATTTTCACAGACTGGGCCAAGGAATCTGAGCTGCACTTGATGGTATTGATAGATTTGAGGGTGCTGGTTAAGGGACATGATACGGCAAAATACCGTCCTGCTTGCAACCTAGCATTTGCAGAATCATAAGCTTGCAGAACACGTGCTTCAATCAGCTGGCTGTGTAAGAATTCAATCAGCGTTAATCTAACACAATGCAGCACCTGCTCCCCGACTGATTTCTAGTGTGTTTCAATCAAAAGCAGCAGAAGAAAAGCATCATTTATTTCAAGCAATGTTAGCAGACCTGAAAATTCAAGAACCTGAAGCTCAATAGGAAGATCAGGTTTGCCTTTGCTCTTCTTTCTCTTGTGGGGATGCTACAGAAAGAGTAGGCTGCTGTTCAGAAAGAAAGTAGAAGGTTGGGCATGTCCGGCACTGCGTTTGCTCCCTATAAAATGAGTGCAGTAATTAGGGGCTGGTAATTAACATTGATTGCTATTCAGTTCTTGCATTTATAGGTTCGGCCACATTTTAGGGGCTTGACTGTTTTTTTCCTCTAAGCTACAGCATAGAGCACAGAGCACAGATAGACTACTAAGCTGAATTAAAAAGGGCCTGACCATGTTAACCCCTATTCGGGTTCAGACTCAGAGCCAGCTGGCCTCTTTGCTGGAAAATTGGTAGACCATTCACCCATGGGAGATGCTTTAATGCTATGGAAAAGAAGCCACAGAAACAGAATACCTCCCAAATTTTAATCTTCCTGCAGGCAGGGATAAGCAAGTCTTCTCCACAACTTCATTCTAGATGGTGGGAAGGGCTGCTGGCTCGTAATAGGTTCCCCATAAATTTTTTGAATGAATAATTAAAGCAGACACCACCAACACTTATGTGCAAAGAAGCCTTCTACCACTCAAGTTCATACCAAAAATTTTAAAAATATCATTAACTTTTGCATTGAAATTGACCTTGGATCAACTTTTTGCCTTCACTTTAAAGACCCTACCAAATGGAAATAATATACATTTTCCTAAAGCAGGCACTTGTTAACAATGGAATCTGTGCTTTGCAATCTGAGCCCATAACTTGACAGTGCAATCCACAGTATTTGACTTGAGACAGAAAACCGGTGGCTCTGAGGAGTAACGGAGACTTCAGTGTCACGGGGGGATGTGTCCTCAGGCCCCAGCTCCTTGCCCAGAAGGATTCCTTTACAGCAGGTTGAATTCTCAACTAATTATCTTCAAAACAGCTGGACTACTGGATAAACTGGGTCTTAGTGCACAGTACAAGAGCAAGTAAGGATAATTAAACTCTGATTTCGGACGCGGCTGACAAGGGTGGTGGGTGGGGAGAAGGTGTTAAAAATAGAAGCCAAAGAGAGACAGTATATGAGCAAAATCCTTCTTCAGGACCGAAAAAGTGTAATTTATTGTTAATATGCTGCAACTAATTTTGATTAATTTGTATTTTAATCCAATTATTTATCTTGCTTTGGGGAACCCCTAATCAATTCCACTGAATCCCTAAATAATTTAAAACAAATTATAAAAAAATAACTTGTTGATTTCATCAGAAACCTGCAGCTAACAGAATTAACACCGAAACTTCCTGTGGGCAGAAGTAATAACATCCCACAAACAAAGAATATATACAAACAATTATTTTTCACCTGAAAGACGATGAAACCACACTTCATGGAATAGTGTTATGAAGCATTCTTGCCAAATGAGAAATCTGTAAATTACCTGGGTAAGCAATCAGCTCCAGATTATAATTGCCAATTTGAGAAAATTTCACCAACAATTAAGCAAAATCAAATAAGCCATTTGAGGAAGTGTATTGGTGACAGGCCACCACCTTCTCCTTCTTGCTAAGGTTTACTGTGATTTGCTTTTCTTTTCCTTTAGGAATTGAATTTGTATTTCCTTTTATCAGGCTAGAAATAATTAAGGGCCTGCAGGGAGGGAGACAGACACGTTTGAGGAGTGGTGTCTGGGCGATTTGGTTTCAGTGTGAAACAGCAGTCTCGTAAGTGTGGCTGGAAATTGTTTTGACCCAATAACAGGAACCTCAAACTCAAATAGCAAAGTCCACACGATTTGTTATTCTAGCTTATCATACCAAGTTAGTTTCATAAATTAGCACACAAACTAAACTCACTATAGGAAGGTCACCAGAGTTTGCTCCTAGATTTGATTTTGTTCCTGGAACTTTGCACAGCTCCGCAACATGTCGTGATGGGTCTTGGCAAGGTCACTTTAGCTCCTTGGAGTTCAAGTTCCCTCTCAAATAGAATAAGGTTCCTTCCATGTCTAAAATCAATATATTTTTCTATAAATATTTAATAAGTGCCTGCTATGCTGTGTTAAGAAGATAAAAACATAAGCAAAAATCATATGCTGGATCCTACTAATAGTTTCCTAATATCTTTTCTCCTTTTCTTCCTTACTAAGAGAATCTGAGTGTCACCCAGGGTGTGAATGTGCCTAGCTGAAATACTTTCCTCCTAGACTTTATTGCATCAAGAGATGATAACGAGATTCAGTTCTGTCCAATGAGAAGTAGACAGAAGTTGACCAAAGGACACTGGCATTTTTACTAATTTTATTTAAATTTTATGTAAATGTTACTTCTTAGATATGAACACTGCTACCCTCCCCCTTCTTTATTATGTTTGTTCTGGTCTAGACTGAAAATAAGGTTGGATTTGGAGCAGGGATCTTGAGACCAGGAAATAAGAATTCGAATAAAAACCATAGACCACAGGTGGCAAAAGAAAATAAAAACAATATATGTAACGTTAGTGACATAAAACAGGTTCTTCCTAGCTCTGTGAGGCATGACTTCAGAATCCTTTATTGAAAAGAATCATTTCCTTTTTGGCTAAGCCAGGTTGTATAGGTTTTCTTACTTGCAGCCAAATACAACCACAACAGAAGTAATTTGTCTATGCCCCGACATCCTGGACAGATTACAGATACCTACACAAATCAACTAAAATAAAATGTGACAAAGGTTATGAAAGATACAGAGAAAAAGAAAGATTGAGGGAGATCAAAGGAAAAAGAGAGAAAAATTCGATTGTTCTTTGGAAGCACAGCACCTTAGAGCTTTGCCTGTGCTGTCTGGGTGTGGTAGTCAAGGAAACCATTCTGAGATATAATACGCCATGTGATCCATAAAGGATGAGTCATCTGGTGAAGAAGAGAGGAGTAAAGTTACGGCAGGCTCCAGGCAAAAAGTGTGGAGGCAAGAGTAACACTACGAAAACATGCACTTCAAAGTGGCCATGCGTGATGAGGCTGGGAAAGGAGGCAGTACGTGGGTTTAAACTGATTAGAGCTGGTGTAACAGACTCAGAAACGAGGGCTTCATTTTGAAAGACACAGTGAAATACCAAAGGATTTCTAGGAGAGGGGTGAGTAACTTCATTAGTCGAATCTAGACTTAATTGATACATGGGCAATGGCCCTTGGCAGACCTGTGTGCACAGTACATTTAATCAGTGACACACAGAACGAGGGGGATCTAGTTTTTGGAGAAGCTGGGAGAACCTGACCTAGGTAGGAGCTTCTGGATGGCAGTGACCTCACTAAACACATGCATTGGTTATTTCTCCATTCTGAAAGGAGAAATAAGATGATAGTAAAAAAAAGAATGGAATGGTCACAAAACATCAAAGAATATAGGAGAGGGATCATAAGCAGATATGAAATTTCAATAAATTTGTGAAAGTGTGGAAAAAGATGAGCATAAAAATAGGAGTAGCTATACCTCCAGAGAGCGCTCCAGCACTGGCGTGAGCTGTGGGCAGAGTCCCAGAGTGGCCTGGGACTGAAGGAGGGAGAGCTGCAAGTGGGGCTGAAACAGGGGGGATGTGCTTACCCACAAAGCAGTTGTGCTGACGCGCTCCCCAATCCTTTCCTTTATATCCCTGCACGTACAGAACGTAAGCCACCCGGTATTAACCCAGGCAACTGGCTTCCCTCCTAAACAATTTAAACACCCTGCCGAGGATTTTGCTGTAGTCCATCATTTGGGAATATTGAACACTAAAGGTCAGTTCCATATCTGTATTAATGAATGTGCAAGATGCTGGTAAATAAACTTAATCACATGCGGCACCCAGAACCTTGGATTTCATGAAAGAAGTTTAATGTCAGAAGAGATCCACATTGCCAACAGCAGAGAAAGCCCACTAGTTATTGCATATTGTGATTTCACTTCAGCTTTTCATAAACATATATATCCAGTTAAGTATATGTGACATTTATAAAATGAAAACTAGTACAATAAAAAGTATAAGCCAAAATAAATAAGAGAATTGGCCTTAGAAGAAGAATAGACAGGGAACAGATGAGGAAATATTTTTAAATGCCTCTAATTTACATTCTGAGTGATTTAAGATTTAAGATACTGAACTAATAAAATGTTTTAAAAATGGCACTATGAAAAGGTAATAACCAGAAACAGATAGTAAGCCAATGGGAATTAAAAATATTATTATTGTATTAAAATAGCATGAGCATGAGATACAGTTGATGGAACCTCAGAACACAGCAAAGACAAGTGTGTGAAGAGGCTGTGTTCCCTGAGGCAGTGAAGAGCAATGACTGTGGAGCCAGGTCACTGGTGAGAACACTGCCAGTCACCTAATGGCTGGGACCCAGAACCTTCCCTTTATCTCGCATGCCTCATTTCTCTTATCTTTGAATTGGGATGTTACCAACTACCTCTTAAGATTATTATAAAAATGAATAAGTGAATATAAGTGGTTGGGTTAGAACAGTTCCTGTTACATAGCAATACTCCAAACCTACACATATAGACTTAGTCAATTGATGAAGTCCAATGTTGACCCATAAAAGTTGAATTAGAGAAGGGAGAAGGTAGAGAAGAGTATTAAAGAACTAATAAGGGAAAATATTCCACAAAAAATGAATTGGCTGACTACCAAACAGGATGAATGAAAAGTGCACATACAGAGATACATCATGTATGTGAAAGGTCAACACACCAAGGATAAGGCAACATCTTGAAGGCTTTTAAAGAAAAAGAAATAATATATTTGCCTGCTTGTACGGATAGGTCCTCTGGAAAGGGTCAGCCATCAGGGCTGAACAGATTTTTTCTTATGTTGAATCCTGGATGAAAGAAGCTAAATGTGGAAAAACAATTTTTAATCTAAATTTCTATATACAGTGAAGGGAGAAATCAGATGTTCATTCAGGGACTCAGAAAATTTATCTCCCACATATATTTACTGAGGAAGTTATCTGAATATGTACTGAAGGCAAATTAGAGTTAAAGCTAAGAAAGTCTCCCTGTAAGTAAATAAGAATAAAACCAACAACAAAAAAGAGGATGACGCTGGATAAAAGAAATGGTTCCTAAACTAGGAACTAATTAAAATAAGTCCTAAATTAATAGCAGTATGACAGGCCTTTCCAATAGTCACGCAAGTACAAACCAGAAGCCAGTGGGCTCTCAAAAAATGCCTTTCAGATGAATAGATGGGTAAAGGGGGTATAAACGGTGACGGAAAGAGACTTGACTTTAAATGATAAACACACAACACAATACACAAATCATGTAGTATAGAACTGTACACTTGAAACATATAATTTTATTAATCAAAATCGCCCCAATAAATTCAGTTAAAAAAGAATAAATGGACCCCAAATTTTTAATAAAATGCGAAAGTCATTTAGAAACTCTAAACCAATATGAAAAACCCAAATAGCAAGGTCCAAATATGAAACAAGCTGAAATATGGAATACATTTAAAAATTGATGAAGACAATCCATTTGCCCCGAATGATAAAAACATTGCAATTCCAGGGCCCAGAGACTGCCACCCTGAAGCCATTGAAAAGGGAAGTCTTTCTCAGGTAACACCATTGAACAAACTATAAGTAAATGCTCTATTGGCTTTAAACCTTTAGAAATGACTTAGACACAAAACACACTTGCAGAACAGAGAGCAGATGTCCGTGCAGGCTGCTGTTCACAGGCAGAGGTTGGGAGATGGAAGGTGGGAGGTCCTCAGAGCTCCGTCTCACACGTGGTGAATGAACAGGACTTACTTTACCATGTGCATGAATTGCTTGATAAAACCAAAAGAAAAACAGTTGACCACGTTGTTCATATCTTGAGAGAGTCAGTCACTGAACAAACACAGATGAAAAACCAGTGGGGGATAAGAGTCCCAGGAGTTTCAGTTCACTCCCACCATATGAGCACGGGTGCCCTCCCTCACTTATTAGAGAGATTTTTGATGCTACTCCCTTGCCTTCTCCCTAGATGTTGAAAATGATACCTTCTGAAGAAAAAGAAAAGAGGGTGGAGGAGAGAGAGTGAGAGCGAGAGTGAGAGAGAGCGAGAGAGAGAGAGAGAGAGAGATGCTGTTGAGGAGGCCAACAGAAGTCAACTTGCTGATTATAAGGTAAAAGATGTAAATCTACCTAGAGGTATTTATATAACATAATACAATCCCATTATGCAAGCCCCTTGTACTGTGTCCTGGAGCCCCCATGGTAATTACACATAATTTCAGCTCCCCTCTCCCTCTCAGAGGCCTCTGCAGGAAGGGTGCAGATTGGGGGCACCTGACCACGGTAAACTGGCAGTGTGTCCATGCAACTGAATGAGTTCATTTAATAGGGGGTATATTTGTTTGAGTTGTGCATGAATATACCAAATTACATGAACAGATCATAGTCCTGCTTCTGATTTATTCTTTCTTTGTTCTTCAAGACTTCGTACATCTAAGCAATTAACCTCTCAAAGAGCCGGAGAACACATAATTATCCTCATTTGTCTAAATGTCGCCAAGATGGCCGCCTTTCAATTAACCTTCTAGGGATGGAAGAGAGTTGGAGTGATATAGTGATCATTTTTAACCTCACTGTATACTTTTTTAATGTAATCTAATTGAAATAGCCAGATGATAAAATAGTCAGATACTGTTTCCACAGGTAAAAGGATCAAGCAGGTTTTGAGGGAGAGGTGAGTGGAGGGTTGTGGGAGCTAATGGAACAGGTGATGCATTGCGTAAGAGAACTTAGGCAGAGCCACAGGTAGAACTGGGTCAGTGAGCTCCAGAGCCAAGGCCTGTCGGAATCCCAGAACCAGACAGCAGCAGACATATATGCTCTGGCCTCTCATTAGCTCCAGCAGACTGCAGGAGACCATGGAATAAATGGCATTAATGCTCAAGAAGGACAGATGAAGGAGGGGGAAAGAAGCAAACTGTTATTGACTACATAGAACATGCCAGCATCCTGCTAGGCACTTTAGGTACAGGGTCTCATCCAACATATCTGTACGTGAATATTCCAGATAATATGTCCCTGGTCACCACAACCTGATGTGGACAAAAATAGAGCACACCAATGAGGACTTCTTGTGTAGCTATTATTATTGCATTATCGCATTATTCAGTCATGTGGCTAAGAAATGGTTCAAAGGGAGATTGTTTCAACCATTCTGCAGTATTCCTTAACAAAGTGAGATCAAGTGTCCTAATAAAGCCCTCTGTAACATGGCTATGATTAGGTCATTCTCTTATATACACTCTATGTGTGTATGTATTTTTCGATTCTGATATAAACAGACATATTGCACGCTAAGTGATGATTCAGATTGTGTTCAGTTCTGGGTAGTGCTTTTAAAGAGAAATATTAATAAACACTCATGTTTCTTGAGATCACGTTAGAGAAGGATTAAAAAAAAAAACCAGAGATGTTGAGCCTGAACTTCAGCATAGGGCAGGTACACACGAGTCTCTTCAAATAGAAGAGCCGTCACGTAAAAGAGAAAGTCAAGTTATTAGAGGAAATAAGCAAACTCAATAGGTAGAATTTCCAGAGTGACAGAAATTGCACATTTATATTTAGCCAAAATTTAGCTATTGAAATAAGCCGTGAAGGAATGTGCCTCCTATTTTGAGGCATTATTATTTATAGCATGCTCTGTCACAGTGAATATTAAAATGGGTGCTAAATGAGCATTTGTACAAGAAACACTGGAAAACAGATTTCTATGCTGAATGAGTAGACTGAAGAACTTTTCCAGTTCTTTCTGACTCTTACATTACATGACCTTCAATCCTCATAATCACAAGGCTAACAACTTCACTTAGAGAGAGTAGCATCCTTGTTCTTCTCAAACATATCATCTTCCTTTCCTTGACAGTCCAAAACCCCTCAAATACAGTGGGAGTACCCTGTTTGCACAGGAGTGTCATGTAAAATAGAAAAAAATAACTTTAAAAAGTAAATGATACTTCCATATGTGCAGATCTTACTATTTAGGATATAATTTGGGATGCTGAAATAATCCTTGTTATTTTCTTACACTGAGCTGTGTGGCCGAAGGACATTAACTGTTAACTCAAGCACTGAAAATCAGACACACTGGTAACAGAGCTAAAAATCACCTGGATCCCTCTTCCTCCTTGCTATTATCAGGGTACAACTGATTTACCTAGGCTCCGTTAATAGAAAGGTCAGAGAAGATGGATATATTTTTTGCTCCCCAGGAAACATGGAAGCTCCATTAATTGGAAGATGGAATGAAACTAGGGAATTTTCTCAGTGAGTTCAAATAAAGTAGCTCCCAATATCTCTAAAAATTAGATATAATAGTAATACCTTTTCTCTATACATACAGTATGGTCACCCATATCACAAGATACTTTAAAAAGTAAGGAAGACAACACTTTAAAATGCTGATATCTTTTTCTGAATGCTCACTTCACACTGAGCATATTTAAGTGGAGTAGCCATCTGCCCCTTGACTCAAGTTTCTTATTTTTAGCCGAAGGGGTCATACTGTTTTACCTTCCTTCAAATCAAAGTAGGTAGGTAGTTAAGATACATGAAGGGAACCTCACCAGTTGCCACTTCCTTTCTCTGGAATTTTCTGACAAGCTGTGCTTTAACCTCCTGTAGTGACGCTCATCAAGTAATGCACAGCTGATAACCCTGTGTCTCCACCTGCATTTGCGAAGCACCTTTCACTTTTGTGATGGAAACAGGTCACCATCCAGTGTGATTGGTGATAAAAGGTGAAGCCTTTAAAGCATGCATTAATTTTTTTCACGTTTTTTAAAACTTTTTATTTTGCAAAAAAAATTATTTATAGAAGATTTGCAAAGATAAGATAGAGAGTTCTCGTGAACCCTCCACTTAACGTGTTACCTAACCTTGGTACAATAATCAAAACTAAGACATTAACATCAGTACAATACTATTGACTGAAGTACAGATTGTATTCTCTTTTCCCCAGTTTTTCCACTGGTGTCCAGGACAATGTTCACCCCTACATTGCATTGAGCTATCATGTGTTCTAAGTCTCCTCCAATCTCTGACAGTACCTTGGTCTTTCCTTGTCTTTTATGACTTTAACTTTGGACAGTAATGGCTAGGTATTTTGTAGAATGTCCCTGAATTTGGGTTTGTCTGATATTTTCTCATGATTGCATTGAGTGAGGATATCAATGAGCCGATATTTCTTCTCTTGTATCATATCAAAAGGACTATAAAATCCACATGAATTACTTGTGATGTCAGCCTTGGTCTCTTGATAAAGTGGTATCTGTCAAATTTGTCCCCTATGAAGGGGCAGGGTTTTTTTCCTTCCCACACTCTATTCATTAGGAGACAGTGAATCCAGCTCATACTCAGAAGGAGGGGACCAGGCTGTACTTCTTAGAGAGAGGAAGAGCAAAGCATTGTGATTTGTTAAAACACACACACACACACACACACACACACACACTGATTAATATATATTGGGGAAGATACATTGAGACTATGCAAATATCCTCTATCTTCTTAAAGATTTGCACATTAATTTGAGCTTTCATCAGCGGATCCTGCCTCACACTGGCATTCTTTTTAGCGCAAACTTATCAACACTTTAATGGGATACATGGACATGTTTTTAATTATCATATAACATTATCTCAATTAGGAAACAAATGCTTACTGTTTGTTAAATATCTGTGAGATAATCAGCAATTTCGTAAATACTCCCCACGTGTAACCTAGGACACAATGAACTTGCCGTCGTGGTTCTCCAACTCCGGGTTACCTTGGTGTCATATATGAAGCTTGTTTAAAAAAAAAGAGGCCTGGGCCACAAACATTTTTGTAGAACTTGTTCCTCATGTAGAATAAAATTAATGGACTAGAATTTGGGGTAGACGAAAACAGTGAGGAACGGTTGTTGATTAGGAAAAGCCAAGGTTTTTTTCCATGAAAAACACTACTCAAAGATGGGCTATAGAATAGTAGAGTACTGATAGGATAGGAACCGTGGTATTTACTGGGATACAAATTTCCTGAAGGTAGGAGTTGAACCATCATTCAAATAATCAGTAAGTAAAACACCTGTGTTGTGTTCGGTGTGGTGGCATGTCTCATAAAGGAAATACAAAGATGAGTGAGACTCGGCTCCAGACACACGTGTTCACTGGTTGAAATGATGAAACAATTAGTTCATTAAGCACACAATAGTTGTCAAAGGGTCAGTGTTGGGACTGCCTCTAGCAGTAATTGAAGGCTCAGGAAAGGAGTGGCAAGGGGCCTAGAGAAATCCTGAGGGACTTCGTGATGGAAGCAAAGTTAAAGGTGGGCTATCCATGTTGATGGGGGGCAGGAGACAAGTTGAGGAGGAGGAAAGGCCCTGAGTAACAGTTTCCAGGCGTGATCCACACTATTGTCAGAGGGGGTGGATGAATGAGACCTCCTTAGGAGGACACTGAAAGCCAGAAAACAAATCTGAACTTGATGTGACCATCAAAGGGGTAGCCTAATGACAGGGGTGTTCTAGGAAAACCAATCTATCTTTTATTGCTTTTATCTCTTACCAACCCCCCTACATTTCTATACAGATGACGTAACTCAGTTAGCATCGATGATGAATGTATGTGAAGCCTCAAAAGAATCTCGACAAATGGAAAAAAATTGAAAAAACCTGAAAGAATGGCATTCAAATAGGACAAATATAAGTGAGCACACTTAAAGGCAGATAAAATGCCTCAAAACATGGGGCTTGATTCCTACTTGACTATTAGATAAGATTTTAGAACTTGACACAAGTTTATAAATCAACTTCCAACAAGTTATCTGATTTTGATTCCCACACTAGTACCTTGAACTGGATAGTGTATTCATTTTATATTTTAGGAAGTTTAGGCTCAGGGAATGTCAGTGACTCACTCTGAAAAATAGAGCTAACAATTGGAAGAGCCTGGCCTTTTGAGGTCACATCCTGTAGATCGTTAAACCATCTAACACCACTGTGTGTGTGAGTGTGTACGTGTGACACATACAGAATGGATGTATGTATGTGGACATGTGTACCATGCAAATGATGTACACAGCTAACCCTTGAGCAATGCAGGGGTTAGGGACACATGTTCTCATGCAGTCACAAATCCGCATATTACATTTGACTCCACAGATAACTAATAGCACACTATTGACAAAAAGCCTTGTCGATAAAAAAAGTTGATTAACACATATTTTATGTGTTACATGTATTACATATAGCATTCTTACAATAAAGTAAGCTAAAGAAAATGTTACTAAGAGAAGTCATATGAGAGGGAAAATATATTTATAGAACTTATTGAAAATATCCACATATAATAGGACCTGCACAGGTCAAATCTGTATTGTTCAGGGTCAACTAAACTTGGGTTCAAACCAAGAGATCGTCCCTTCTCTTCCCTACTCCTTCCATGCCCATACCCTGCCTTAAGATAACAAAACACACATACAGTAGGCAATGTTCTAACATACAGAGTGCGTAACAAATGAATATTTTACCAAAATACCAACAACGGTCTGCCTTAAATACATAAGATCGCTCTAGCTCTCGCAATTGGCAGAGAATTAGGAAATCTGGAAGAAAATTACATTGTTTCAAGGTATCTTCCTTTTGTATTCCCTTGCTCTCTAAGCTCTCATCCCATAAGATGGTGGCAGAGATCTATTCTTGGAGAGGGGGGAGGGTAGGTAGTGCAGCTATGTCTTGTAGAAATGTACCTCAGCAAATGAGGTGGGATGTTGTTCGCAAATGATTTTGTAGTGGAGAATGGGAATATGAATGTAATTAGTGGAATGGCAGGCTATTCAGGACTTCTGGCTGGTTTTGCAAAACCCAGAGATGTTCCACAGGTATCCCCACCCTTCCCCCACACCCCTCCTACCCAAGGAGCTTGCCTGTCTCCATGGAGAAAATGAAGGCCATCACTTAATGCAGGTCCCCTTTGGTGGAAGACCTGTCACAGTGAAATTGTCTGTATTTATTTTAATAAAAGGAAGGTTTGGTTGCGATAGTGTCTGACACCGGGCACACTCTTTTCTCTCTTTCAAGCTGTATAGTCTAATAAATATGTATCATTTCTAACAGAGAGTACTGGGTCAAACTCCCATCCCAAGAACATGGGATTAAGAAGACGCAGCACCAGCTGCTCTTGCCAGCCCCGCTGCCGCATGTCAATAAAACTCTGAGGTTCATCACATTTCATTCGCTGACAAGCGTGGCCTTCCAATTCATCTCTGAGCTGCTGCTTCCTGCTCAGCATGAAATCGGGCCCACCGAAAAGCAATTTCGGCTCCTGCTTCTTGCAGGGTTCCCAGTTCTGATGTGAGCTCTGGTACTGGGTGGCCTGGCAGTCAGGGAATGAGAGGGGAAATAATATGAAGTTTACAAAAATAAAAAATAAAAATAAATATATAAAATAAAATTAAATCTTACTAGCCCGAATCAGTGTAAAGCACATCTCTCTTCATTACTGGGGTAGCTGATACTCGTCTTCCTCCAAAAGTGTCGTGGTGAAACAAGGCCACCTCTCTCACCCAGGGCTGGGGTCTGCTGTGCTTTTCACGCTCGGACTGTTCTCATTTGAAAAGGGGTGTGTGTGTGTGTGTGTTTTCCTCCTCCTTTTCCTACATTCTTGTTCCCTTTGTTTTCTATCAGAAGGAGTGAAAGAGTTTGGGAGTTCCTTTAAGATTTTGAGAGAGCAGTCATTATTTCATTTGGAAAATGTAATGTCACCCAGAACAAGAGGCTTTATCATAAAATTATAATGACACCGTGTGTCATAATTCATCATGTGCTTTATTTGCCAATTCATTAATGAACCCATCCAAGATTCCGGGATAATGGCCTCTAATTCTACAGGTGCAATACTTTGCGGTAATTACTCTAAATTACAATTACCTTTTCCCATTTCCAGGAAGGGCTTGGTAAGAAATCACCTCGTTTATCAATAAGGCAAATATCTTTACACTCCTTTAAACAATATGCAATAAGAAACTCTAAGAACATTACAAAATAAACATGTTTTAGCATTAGAAATAGATACTGCTTTTCTGAAATCTCAAGTGCAGAATTTTCTTTAAAAAAAAACTTAAAATTATAAAAATGATGTTGCATTATTATGGAAAACTTAAAACCCAGAGGGAAAATGATTACTCCACATCGCCTATCCTGTGCAAAGCTATGTTCTCTGATACACTCGCCCCTCAGACTGCAGACCCACGATGGACTCAGCCAGAGATCTGGGATCAGCCAGAAAGCTGGTTTCCATCTCATTTCTTGTAGATTGCAGGGTCAATAGGTGAATCTATAAGTTGCCCATATGAACATCCAGCAAGAAAAGGAAGCCAGCCGTCCAGGCGTCGTTCTGTTTATGTGTCCCACCTGTGGAAAGCTGTTTGGCAACAGTCACAGAAACATGCCTGTCTGTTGCCCCAGCAATCCCACAGCAGGAAAGAGCTCTTGAGCAAATAACCCCTCTCCTTTCTCCCCTGCAAAGTTCTCATTGAAAAAAAGAATATCATTAAAGTGTTGTTTACTGCAATGGAAACAACCTAAGGAAACAGTAGTAGGACACTGGTTAGATTCACTTAGATTATACCCTCAGGACAGACTATTACATAGATATATAAAAATGTTTATAAAAACTATGAATTATATGTGAACATTTAAGTTATAGCATAAAAGCATAGACGCAGTATAATTTAGACCCTATAAAAATGCAATACGAGACAGAAAGACTATCCGGCAATATCTAGCTGGTATGATTAATGATGATTTGTCCTTTTTATGTTTTATTTTTTTCTGTTTCATTGTGAAACATTAAGGAATATCTAATGAAGACATTTCTAATCTTTTTAGAAATCTGAGTTCAAAGTATTGCCAAGCTTTCCACCAGGGTGGACACATCTGCCTGAAGTAAGTCTACAGGATAATAATGTACCAGCCACACAGCAGTTTTCTCACTAAAGACCCGGGAAGACGTTTCAAAACCCCATCATCTTCTACATTAGCTTCAAGGACAAGGATAAGAAACCTGCAAAGGACCAGAGAGCTCTGGATCTGCTCGCAATGCAGTGACATAATGAAAGTGTAAAAGTTAAAGTCAAAATATCAATTGATAAATCTTGACTTTGGGCTCTGAAGCTTGACAGGAAACCTATAGTTGGTGATGTTGGTACTGAAGTGGAACCAGGCCGAGAGCATTGGCTTATCCAAGACTGTTTTAATGTTTTATTTGAGTAATGGGCCTTGCAAATTAGCACCCCTGCGGCTTGAAATACATATCTTTTCAAGGACATACCGGTTTTCAATTCGACAGGTGATATGGGAAAAAATCCCCAAGGGGAGCTTTGATTTCTGTACTTTTTAGACACAGTTATATTTTATTCCAGCTAGGATGATGTGGAAGATAGCAGAGAGCTCTGAGGGTGATCTGAAGGCTCGGAGAGGAAATGGAGCAGAAAACAGCTCGGAGTGCAAAGGAAGGGAGGGCTCCAGGGAGAGAAAGCCTGCTCCAATCCAAGTGACACCTAATGGGGTCCATGCCATCTGCCCGCTTGTGGGGAGGGAAGGGCAGGCGGCCAGCAAACACATTGCCCTGGTCCTCAGAAGCAACTTGTACTCCCACAGTCCCTCTCTTACTGATCCCTTCCCTCCCTCTTTCTCTAGTTCTCTTGATTACAGAACAGGAAGATAGAATCCAGTGCAACACTGGCTTTTCCTAAAGGACAGTTCAGTCTACTGTTGAGGCTATTTAACTAACGTACGCTTACTGTGCACCTACTATGTGCCAAGCACATTACCAAATGCTACAGGTAAGCAGGGAAGTAATGCACAATCTTTGCCCACAGTGGTACACAGAGTGATGGTATACTTGGGTGTCAAGAACAGAGTTTGGAACTGGAGAAACTTGGATTTCATTCCAAGCTCTGGCACTGCTAGCTCAGGGGAAATTTTTTTTTCAGTTGAAAATTGCCCCCCCACCATTTTCTTATCTATAAAACTGGGATAATGAAACCTGTCTTACACGTCTGGAAGGAATAGAGGTAAATATATAGCAGGTGGATGATGACATGTAGTTGATACTCGATGGAAGGCTTTTTTTTATGACAAGCTTATCTGACTTCTAAATTTACATTTCTCAAAGACACGTCAGTGCCAATTAATTTTTAAATGTCTGCCTGCTAGGGGATTCAACACAGATGTCACTTGTAATAGCACATATACCTATAGATGAAAGGAAAGTGGGTGCAGTTGTGTGCCAAGTAAGAAAGGGGCTTCTAGAGCCCACCGAAGGCCTGCCTTGGAGCCCCCACCTCCCACCACATGCGGCAGTAACTGTAGAGCAGTAGGGCCTTAATCTCACTGCAGCCACGTCCTTGACCTCCAGTGTCAATGACCTACAAATGCCAGTCTTGCAAGCATTGTCCAGGAAGTAGACTGCAGGCTCAGAAGTCCTGTGCTGCAGAGAGGGGGCTCCACACTAGAAGGCTGAGAAAATGAAGTCCGTCTGTCTGTGTATCATACACATCTGTAATGACATCAGCCACATGACATCTCTCTGTCTATCTGTAACGGTCTTAGTACCGACTCTGAAAGTCCTAGAAAAGTGGGCCCCATGAAGGGATGGATATGGATAAAAACTTTATCACAAAAATTTAACTTAAATAACTTCTCCACAAAATCCAATTTAATAGAATTTCCCTACAAAATGTTCACTTCTCCTATTTGACATTTAATACCTTGTCTTTACAATACAGAGGTAGATATATTTTCTATTTTTTTTTAAAAAAGCTAGTACTCTGCAGTTTAATTCCATAATTTTAAATTAATTTTTCAGGCAGATATAAAGTTGAATGATCATTTATTAAATATCTGGTGCAGGCTTGACACTGGGAATAACAAGGTGAGTCCCTTGCATAAACAATTTAAAATGCCCTGAAGATATGACATAAATAGAATTTCCTCCTATAAATGTTTTTTAAACTACCCCAAAAGAGAATGAATAAATTACATTAAAAAACTTCACAGAAAGAAGGATTTACAGCTAGTAAACAGACCTAAACAGGGGTGTGAAGTTAAGCTTAGGGAATAGAGTCAATCATGTGGTAATAACTATGTGTGGGGCCAGGTGGGGACTTAAAACTTTGAAGGAATCACCGTGTAAAATATGTGAATGTCTGCCACTATGGTGTGCACCTGACACTAATACAAAATAATATTGAGTATAAACTGTAATTAAAAATAAAATAAAGAAAATCTTATAAATTACCCGTTATCAAAACAAACGAGAGACCTAACAATGCTCAACCTTACTCATGAGCAAATAACCAAAATTAAAGCATGAAGCCACATTGGGTATCTGTTATAAGAATCAATTATAAAAACAAATAATAAAATAAAAAATCTAATAGCAGAAATAATAATAATGCTGCACAGTATTGAGAAGGCCTATGGAGTTGACTAGCAGTCAGAGGTTACAGGTTACAGACACATAAACTATTATGGCCATTATAAGTGTTATTGGATGCTTTTGGTCCAGTGATCTTACATTTTGCCATCTATATAAGGAAATGATCAGAGATGAGAATATAGATTTATACTCAATGGTGATAGCAGAATACAATTTCTAACTACAAAAAAAATCTACAGTAGGCACTGCCTAAAGAAATTATGTCGTTGTTATGGAATATTATGCAGCCATCACAAGATAAGGTTTTAAGAATGCATTATCACAAATGTTCATAAAATTAAAAGTGAAAAAAAGAATATAAACTAGTACACAGATATCATTAACACCGTGCAAAAGAGATAAATATGCATGAAATAAGACCGTCAGGACACATATCAAAGTTTTAAGTAGCTTAGGACTGGGTGGTAAAATTACTAAAACTTTTTTCTTCTTCATACTTTCTATTATATGCTACCTTATCTAATTAACATGTATTATATTATAATTTTTAAAAATATAAAATTATATAGTTTGTGCATAATCCAAAACAAATGAACAAACTCAGAAAATAAATAGAAGCAAAGAGCCCTTAGAAAATGTAACTATTTAAATGAACTCCATAAATTTGATTGTTTCCCATCAATTGTTTGCATTCTTCTGGGTTAAGAAAGAGAGTTTGAGTTTTGGAAGTTTGAAAGATGATATAAACCAAAGTCCATGAGCTACTAACTGTGTGAGGGATAAGGACAATGCTGTTGGCTGAGAATCTTCACGGTCAAGTTGACAAAGAACAGGTGAAAGGCCTGAGGTCATCCAGGACGCCTCATCATGCAGCCCTCTTGCTGTCAGAACTGTGTGGAGGAGAAAAATCTCCCTTTTCATACCTTCCACCAGCTAGAGTGACAGTAAATCTCATCTTCCAGCCTGACTGGTAAGACAGAGAAAGGGACACTAAGGTCATTGCCAGTCCACAGACTGCTCCGTTTCTGGGGCTTACCGATTCCGTTCTCATGTGGTGACACAGTCTTTTACCTGCTGCAGGTCTAGTGCCTGAATGTGGCTTGATGCTGAATCTCTCAAAATTAGCTTCTCCTTTACTTCAAAGAGTAAAGCAGACATAATTAACTCTTGTGTGTTAATTATGATCTCTAGTGCTGGTGGTGGGTTCAAGATATCTGAAGTTTGTAAAATTGGGGGTGGGGAAGCTTTTGTAAGAAAAGCAAGACTTATTTATGAACTACAAAATGAGTCTTGAGAATGATGCAATAAATAACATGTTACAAGGTTAGAACATCATAGGATGCATTTATAATTGCATGTGCTGTATCACTGCGTACATTCCCATGAGAGAGAGAGATCTTGTTTTGTCCGGGCATCTGTGTGAAGGGAGTCCTCCCACTTGTATGTCTCCTGCCATGAGGACTGGACGAGCTTTCCCACAGGCGGGATGGTCTCCCCTCCCACCATCTGTCCCCAGGCTCCTTCAGCAGGAGGCCCTGGCTGGCACGTTCCCCTCTGCAGCTGTGATGCTGGCTGAGCCACACCAGGAACACTCCTGAGGGTCCGCCCTTCATGAGACTGTGATGGCCTGACCATGTGCACATTGGGACCCTGGATACACATGCTTATTATGCTGAGCTCTGCCTTTCTCACTTACTGCCCCCCTGTCCGAGCCCTCGGATCCCTCTGCCCAGAGGATGGGGCAGTGGGAGGGGCTGTGTCTAAAGCACAGGGAGGGGATGCTCTGTAGAGCTCTGTGAGCCTTCTCCACTCTGAGAGCGTAAGGGGTGGGGGTTTGACAGGCAGAGAACCCCAAGTTACTTGGCAGAGGGTCAGGGACTGACTAGCTACTGGCACAGGGTGGTTATCCTGGAGAGCTGTGGCAGACACTCCTGTTTGTGTCCTTTCTTGGTAGAGGGCACAGCATTCTTCTACTGCCTTTGCGTGAGACAGAGAAGTGAGTCATGCTCCATGGGTAGTGAGAGTGTATCCTATGTGGCAGAAGTGTGTGTGTGTGTGTGTGTGTGTGTGTGTGTGTGCGCGCATGCATGTGTGCACACACATACTTTGGGGTTGGGTAAAAATAACATCTTCTTGTCCTGAGTTTGGAATTAATTGAGAGATTGATAGAGGGGCCAGAGATAAATGTGTCAACTGTATTCCTGATACAAGATGAGATAGTTCATCTGCAGCTACAAGGGGCCTTTTCTCACTTTACTCCAGATTGGAAATTGTATATATACATAACCAGAAGTGGTTGACTTCACACAGAAAGATTCCATCTCATAAACTCACCTAAGAAAGAAATAATTCTATGTTCCATGGAGAAAAGTAAGAAATAGATAGGGAGAGAGGTAAGGAGTAGTACTGCCTCAGAAATTCTTTTGTATTAAAATAGAAACCCATAAACATGGGGTCTTTTAACAAAAGCTATGAGGAGATGTTCATCAAACTTCAGCAGATGAGACAGAATAGGAGGGGTGGAGTCCTGCTAACCGCTGTACAAACAAGCCCTGCCTGCCAGTGCAAATGTTGGTCCGGAATTGTCTGTTCTCACACACACAGCTCTAAAAAGGCCTGGGTAAGTTCCCACTGGTGTCTGAGGTAGTGAACCGGTTGGACATGGTTGAAATTAAGTGAGCACCCACCAAAAGTCAGGCCCAGCACAGAGAGAGGATGTCATCAGCGGACAAAGCTTACTCTGTGTTAAACCTGCCTGCAGAAGAGGGTCCTTGCGCCAGAAATGGGAACAGAAACCACGACAAACACCTGAGTTCACCTTCTGTGCGCTTAGCGCATGTGAGAGAGACTGAGGGCTCTGGGTGTGCTATTAAAATAAGTGTTTGCCTTGATAGAGCTAAACATCGAACTCCGAACCAAGGTCCGTGGTCAAAATACATGAACTATTCTGTGGCCTGGGCAGCAGACTGTTGGCCAAGCCCTGGACACACCCGTTTCTGCAAACGACTGTCCCCGCGAGAGCCAGAACCAGCCTTCTTCCGGCCTGCCACTGCTTCACCATCCTACATAGTGCCCGGAGAAGAGGAGCGATCACCGTTTCACATTCTGAGCTGATTTTTTGAAACATCCTGTTTAAAATCTCTAGAAGAAGCTTCTTGGAGTTAAAAATCGAGTTTGTCAAAAAGAGCTGTCAATTCAAAGTTACTGAAGGATTCCGGCCTTTAAAAGCCTCCACTAGCTCACCGGTGTGGCTTTCAAAAGCTCATCGGCACACAGATATTTCTCTAATTGGCTCACTATTTACCAGGAAATTTATTCTGGATAGAATTATGGAGATACCATTTCTAAATGTCCATTTTATTGTCAACTTTTTTAGACAGATAAAGACTGACCTAGGATCCAATTATTGAGATAACTGGCAAGAAAATTAGCTGCAGATAGGGCATAGTCAGAGAAAACCTATTTATAAAATTCTTTATAAAATGTCACACAACATTATTACCTTGTATACTTGGACTATTTTAAAACTACAGTTTGACATATGTCTCATATTTTTCCTAATAGCTTTACATATAGTTTTTAAACATAGGGCAAATTTATTACATCATTCTGGATAAATCACTTAAAATTATCTCCATAGATAATTTAATCAGCAATCATTTAAATTTGAAATTTAAATCCCTTGTGTATAAATCCCTATTACTTCTCTCTGACATCACCCCACACAGATTAACACTTTAGGATCTAAATTACAATTAGTGCTAATTCATTCCTTTATGAATTCACTCATTCACTCATTCAACATTACATTGTTTAGCCAACAAAGCCGGAAACTTTCCTCAGTCCTGGAGGCATGTAACTGAGAAGTAGATCCTGCCCCAGCTCCCAGGGAGCTCCATCTGACCGGAGCACGTGTGTCTGGCAGGACACTGAGTACCATGTGACCGTATTCTAATAGAGCTGTGTGTGAGCCGTATGGTGGGTGGAGTCAGGAAACTTCTTGGACGAGGGGGTAGCTCAGATGGCTAACGTCACCAACAAACAAGGAGAATGGTGAGTCATGCACAGAATCAGTGGTGTGGGCAAAGCCAGGATGGAGTGCGAAAGAACCACCTATGGGGGAAGTTTCTGCAGCTAAGAAACCAGCATGCTTCAACAGGGGATGCTTGCAGAAAGGGCCCAGGGTCCTCCAAGGCCATGTGATCTGGGGCGTCAGGTACCCCAGACAGAACATTCAGCAGAGAAGAATCATGATCCAGTTTGCATTTTGGGGAGATC
>PVKM010017275.1:0-26060 GCA_004027735.1 Carollia perspicillata
TTTTTTTTTTTTTTTTTGGAGGGGGGATCCTTAAGGGCAAAACCTGGACTTGACTTGGAGGAGAAGCGGCTGTGCCCCTCTTTCTTGCTTTTTAAAAGAGGCACTGTCTTGCTCAGGATAGTCTCAAAATTCTCCCAGGAGGAGCGGTGTGGGGTTAGGATTTATCAGACCTAGGGGGCTGCAGACGGTGGGCAGATTTAGTGCGGGAATGGAGGGAAAAATGGCCCCTCTCAGCGGCTGCTGTCACCCCTGTCCCCTCCCCAGGAAGCACCAGCATGTATTGTGGTGGCGTTGGCCCTGCTTAGCGGGCCTATGGTTATCTAGGCTGGGCCACCAGCCCAGATCCAGGGTGCAGGGCCGGGGGCCTGGAAAGGGGCACAGGGGGCTGGACCCCTGATTTTCCTCACTCCCGCCTGCCTGCCCTGCCCTCTCCCAGCCCGACATCCTCTCTGTTCCCTGACACTCTTTGTCTGCCTTCAAGTGCCCCAGGCTGAGGAAGCCCCAATGGGGCGTGACTGGTCTAGGCGGATGTCAGTGGAGGGAAGACTCTTGGCTTTGCCAGATTCTACCCACCCTCAGCCCCTTGCCTGGGGGCCCTTTGGACACCCCTCCCACCTCCCTTCATCCCAGGACTCCTGAGGGTCCGGAATTCGAAGCTACTCCTGGGCCTACCAGCCTACCCACAGCGAGCTGCAAAGAGCTAGTTCCAGAGAGTGCAGGGAAGAAAACCAAACATGCCCCCTCTGCAGCTGGGTGTGCAGTGTCTGGAGTTCCACTATCAGCGCTTGTCCCTCAAGTTTCAGGCCTCAGTTTTCAGGAAGGGAGCAGAAGATATAAAGAGTCTATGGTAGGAGAAGGAACCAAACAGTTTGTAGCCAGACACAAAGACACAATCAAGAGATTGTTTCAACATATGTTTGTTGGACAGTAATGGTATGGCTGACTCTGGTGTCAGGGCTTCTGAGCCTTGTCCTTCAAGGGCAACAGACTTAGACCAAGGGTGGAGCCCAGAGTGGGGAACAAAGGCTCTATCTTAGGGTAGAGTGGTCTAGGAAGACTTCCTGGAGGAGGAGCTTTGGAGCTGGGGCTGTGAAGGATGAGTAGGAGTTGTTTTTTTTTAAACCTCACCAGAGGGTATGTGTATTGATTTTAGAGAGAGAGGAAGGGAGGGCGGGAAGGAGAGAAAGAGAGAGAGAGAAACGTCAATGTGAGAGAGAATCATGATCAGTTACTTCCCATAAACACCCCAGCCAGGGATCGAACCTGCAATCTAAGTATGTGCCCTAACCAGGAATTGAACCAGCAACCTTTGGGTGTACGGGACAATGCTCCAACCAACTGAGGCGCCAGGCCAGGGCAGTAAGAGTTTTCTAAGTGGGAAACAAAGCGCATTCCAGGTGGCACAGGCAGAGATCTAGAAGCAGGAAAGAACAGGCTGGTTGGCTGCGGTGAATCCAGGGTGCCGGGGTGAGTATGGGAAGGACAGACTGTTCTGAAAGGTTGGCAGAGGGAGCGGTGGGCTGGGGCACACTACTGGGGATCGGGGCTGGAGATATGGAGGAGAGAGGAATAGGTCTTTAACGCGTGTGGTGTCAGTGGGCCCGGCCATCTTTGCTGAGGGGCTGTGGGATTCCTCTGCAGATGCATTTCTCCTGGTCTCCCAAGGTGGGGCAGAGGGGCCCAGGGCAGGAAGAAGTTAGTGGGTGGCCCCTGCTGGCAGCAGGTAGATCTCTTCTCAGGTGGGGAAAGTGAGGCCCAGAGAGAGGACACCATTTGTGCCTAAATAGCTCAGTGTGATGGGGACCCAAGGCAACATTTGAACTTCGGGAGGTGGAAGAAGTGACTCAGGTGCCCTGGTTCTCAGGAAACTAGTGTTAGAGTTTGAGCTGAGCCTGGGGCCTGTGCCTCAGTTTCCCTTCCTGCCCATTGACCAGCTTTGTGTGATGTCTTGGCCACTTGTGTGATGTCAAAGGACCCACAACCCTCACACCACCCACCGGGCCCCACACCAGCTGCTCAGCTGTGCGCTGTGCCAGGCCTCATTAGGCTGATCCTGTTATCCTATCCAGCCAGCCCCCTCCTGGCTGTCCCATATGCCTACAGGGCCAGCCCCAGACCAGCCTCGTGTGGTTAAGGTGAGAATTTTACAGGCCAGCGCAGAAGGCTGGGCTAGAAATGGTAGGTCCTCGGGTCTGAAAAACTGTGGCCCCACACCACGCACACATGCGCATACATGCACACACACACACACACACACACACAGCCCAGCCTCCCTGAGAATGCACAACAGGTACAGGAAGAGGGCGCCAGGCACTGGTGGAGAGGGGAGGACTGGCCCTGCAGGCAGGTCACAGGGCCCCTGTCCCCTCTCCCACCTCCTCTCCCTGCACTGCCCTGGCTCTCTTGCTCCAGTCACCCTGGTCACCTTGAACAGTCACAGTCCTGCCTCACAGCCATCCCTCCTGCAGTCCTGCAGTCCCCCTGCCTGGAATGCTCTCCTCAGATCTTCACTTGGTCCTGGCGCAAATGCTAAACGCTGCCTCCTCCGAGAAGCACGTCTTGACCACTCAGCCTCAAAGCTGCTCCTAGTCACTACTGCTTTACCTTGGTTTATTTTTTTGTTTTTGTTTCACTGTCAACATCTAAATTACCATGTTTGTTTACTATTTGCAATCCATTGCCCCGATTGGACAGTGAGTTGGCAGGGGTGGGGCCCAGGTTGGCCTTGGTCATCCAGAGTTCCCTGCCTGGCCCAGCACACAGGAGGGGCTCAGTCAGTGTCTGCTGAGTTAATGAGTTAGGGGCAGCTTTCTGCCATCTCCGGCCCTTTATTCACTTGCTAGTTCTGCTCTGCTGTGTGTCTTTGAGGAAACACTTACTTCCATGAAGCTCAGCCCCAGTTTTTTTCCCCAAACAGCAGAGCCTATCACACCCTCCCTGCATCTCCTCTCCCTTCTTCATTACCCTGTTATCCAGAGCCCGGGGGGTGTGGAACCGTTGATAGAACAAGTCTGGTGTCAGACCCAGGTGCAACCTCAGCTCAACCACTTATTTGAACAAGTCACTCTACCTCTCCAAGCCTCAGTTACTCTTCGTAGAAAATGGGGCTAGTAATAAAAACATTTTCCAGGGATGGTGGGGAGAATTAAACACATGGAAAGCCCTTAGCACAGTGCTTGGCACTAAATAAGTGGAATAGCCAACACTGCCAGGTGTTAATGTTATTGTTGTTGGAGAGGCCATGGTTAAGAATGTGGAGGAGCCGGTATTGGGGCCAGGGTTTTGAGGGTTGAGTAGGAGTTTGCCCAATGACTTGAGTTCAAATCCCAGGCTGGTCACTTACACTCTGTTTGACGTGAGCAAGTCACTTCACTTCTTTGGACCTCAGTTTTCCCATCTACAAAATGGGAATAAAATAGTCCATACCTTGCTGTGAGTCAGTACATGTAAATTGCTTACACCAGTAGTGTTGTTTGCTAGGGTTATTGTTAGCTGTGATTATTTTACTACTGTTAACACAAAGCAACCAGCACAGTCCTCCCCAGAAGCCACTCTCTGTCTGTCTTTCCACCCCTCAGCTGCACTTTGGCCATGACAAACCCAGAGCCCCTTAACAGGAGCTCGGGCTGACACTCGATCCTCAGAGTAGCGGGGGCCAGCGATGGTACAGTTGAGCAGCAGGCAGCTCCTGGGCTGGGGGAAGAAGAAGAGAGGCTATGCTGCCACCTCTGTCCAGGCCTGGAAGGGCCTGGTCTGCTGGGGGTGTCTGTGACTGTGCCCGCCATGAGGCCGTCCCAGCCCCAGCCCCTGCATACGCAGCATCAGAACCAGCTGTGCTAACCAGATGTTCCTGGTTTACCCCCAGATGTGTGTTGCCAGCTCAAGACTGCCCTGGCCTCCCCGTCCCCACCATGGGTGGGGCTGGGCCCTGGGGCTCTCCAAGGGAGGGGACACATTTTTGTGGGCTGCAGAGTTTGTTTCTTGTTTTGCAGAACCATTGACTCTTGCCTTGAGAGAGGCCCAAGTCCCACCCGTCATGGGACCTCAGTTTCCCCATCAGTGGACCCCCAGGGGCCATCTGGGGGAGAGGAGACGAGCAGGGCTCTCCCAGGAGCAGGCCCAGCTGCCAGCCACGGAGTTGTCAGTGCTGACGGGGGAAAGAGAGGTACAGGCCTGCAAACATGCATGTCCAAGGGCTGGGCCCAGCCATTGCCATTGGCTTGGTCTGCAGAACTTCACTGAATTAATTAAATGGCCCTCCAAATGAGGGAGGGCTCCTGGGCAGTCTGTTGTACAGATGGGGAAACCGAGACTCCAAGAGGAAGAGGAGCACGTTACCCAGCCAGGAAGAGGCAGAGCAGGGACCCAGACTCAGCTGTGGGGGGCCCACGTGCTGCAGTCA
This sequence comes from Carollia perspicillata, assembly GCA_004027735.1. Classification (NCBI taxonomy): domain Eukaryota; kingdom Metazoa; phylum Chordata; class Mammalia; order Chiroptera; family Phyllostomidae; genus Carollia; species Carollia perspicillata. The sequence continues at coordinate 4,403 of PVKM010017275.1, forward strand.
GTGCCCACAGACACATGCCTTCCTTGGGTGTGCAGGCTACCCCCACGTCTGCCCGTGTGGCTCCACGGCCCGGCTCGCTCTGCTGCGGGCTGTGATGGCATCCCTACTAGCCACCCCATCCAACCCTCCCAGGCCCTTCGGGCATTCCCAGAGTGCTGGATGGCCCCCTTTGGACACTTTCTGAAGATGGAGAAATTGAGTTATGGGAGGACCAGGGATTGTCCGGGAGTGAGGGGGAAAGGAAGGAGAAGAGAGCATGTGGAAGGAGGCACCAAAAGCATGGAGACTGGGGAGCTGCAGCCATCTCATGCCTCTGTGAACAGAATTATTGCAATAACCCAGCCCAGGCTGCCCCTCCAGAAACTCCTACCCCAGAAGACAGGGGTGGACATAGACACTATACCGCAGGGCTGGGCAAGAGGGAGGGACCTTGGCAAGCATGCCAAAATGGGGAGCAGGGAAGTCTTCCTGGAGAAGGGGCTTTAGGACGTAGGGCTTTAAAGGATGAGTAGGAGTTCGCCCAATGACGACAGGCCCCAATTCCAGGCCTCCCCAGACTGAAGGGGTGAGTGGATTGAGGCAGGGGTCACCTCCTTCATGTCCCTAGGAGCAAGCATGAAGCAGGTGCCTCCCTGAGGCCAGGAGCTCTGCAGGACAGAGGTTGTTCACCCTGGGAACAAGTATGCCTGGTGGGTGTCCCTGGGAAGCTTTGTGGACAGGTGGAGCCCCAGGGTGTTGCCTGGACACCAGGATAATGAGCAGCATTTCCTGGCACCACCAAGGAAGCTGCCAGAAACACCCACACACCTTCACCCTGAATGCCTGCTCCCTGGATGATTGGAAGGACCTGCCTGGTTGACTGACTTTGGGCTACTTATCACTGCTCCTCTCTGAGTCTCAGATTCCCCTCCCACCCCACCCCAGACCTGGGGGTGCTGTGGCCTTCCGCTAGAGATGGAGGCTAGCCTCGATCCCTCCTGCTGCAGTTCAGACTGGCCTGGCCCCTAAGTAGGAAGGTTGCTCCCTTCCCCCTACAGTGAGGACTCTCCAGGGTCTGGACATTGTCTTAGGGCTTGGAAGGGAACTGGCGGGTCCCCATCGGGGCAGTGTGGGTGGCACCTGAGATGCCAGCAGGTGTGAATCCTGGCTGGGTGCCAGGGGCTGGGGCAGGGCAATTCTCTCCTGGTCGTTCTGCCTCCTCCACTTCCACAGGCCTCACCCTCAGCCCACTGTGCCATTCAGCGTTCCTCCTGTAGCTTAGCAGCGAGGTGCCAACAGCACTGAGGGTGTGCGTGTGCCCCTGCATGCATGAGCATGTAGCCAGAATGCAGAGTCACGCTATGGTGTGAGCATGGACTGTTTAAGTGTGATCGTTTAAGCATAATGTAAATTGCCCAAGTGTGGGAGTGCACGAATGGGAAACAGTAGTTTGTACACACGGTAGTGTGTGAGTGTTGTAATGCATAGGTCTAAAAATACCCGAGTGTGTGAGTGTGAAACAGTGTGTGAGTATGGTAATGCTCCCATGTGTTTCTGATAATGTTTGAGTATATGAGTGTGAAAATATGTGTGTGATTGTGTGCACGTGTGTGTGATGTTAGACGATTAATGATGAGAATATCCAAGTATGTGATAATGTTTGAGTAGGAGTGTGAAAACACCCTAGTGTGTGAGTATGATCGTGTTTGTGTGAGAACTCCCAAATATGTATGTGATAGTGCTGAGGTGTGTGAATGTGAGGGTTTCAATGTATGTAAAAATGTCCAAATGCATGATTGTGAGTATGAAAACATTGAGTGTGTAAATGGGATATTGTTTGACAATGTAAAAACACCCAACACCCATGTGTGAGCGGGATGCAGTGTGTGCAAGAATGAGAATGCTGAGTGTGAATGAGTGTGAGCCCCAAATGTGCTGCAAGGCACCCACCTCCCCGAGTCTGGAGGCCTCCATTACACAAGCACGCCTGGGCCCTCCCTGTGCCCTCCACCACACCCACGTCGCCCTCTCAGGGTCAGGCCTGTGCCAGAGACAAACCAGTTGGGTGACCCCCTTACAGAAAGGCCCATTGTGAGCAGATGCTTATCAGCCGGCATGCTGGGCCCCCTCCACTGTCAGCCCCCCTGCTTTCCTGTCCCCCGCCAGAGCTCTGGTGGGGTCTCCCCTCAAGGCCGCCGGGGGAAAGGGGGGCAGGAAGCCCTCTGGCCGGGCAGTCTCTTGGCTCTGGTTCACCCCCCTTCTCAGTCCCCTCCTTGAGCCCTTAGGAGAGGCAGGACCACAGCCTGGTGCTGCGTAGGGGCCTGGCTGCAACAGGGAGGCTGAAGCACGCCGCTCCAAGGTTTGGGTGTGAGAGCGAGTGGGTTGTTGGGACCAGGAAAAAGCAAGGTTCACCCGCGGTCTTGAGCCTGGGTGGGTTTCCCCGCCATCTCCCCCTGTTAGAGATTGCAGCCACCAGAGTTCCAATCTCAGCTCTGTGACCTCGGGTAAGTCATGATACTACTGTAGGCCCTGGTTTCCCCATCCATGAAATGGGATGAAGATTCTCGTGAGGTTGAAATGACTTAATATGCACTGTTTCAGAACAGGATCTGTCATATAGTAGGTGCTTGTTAAGAATAAAGGGGATTTCCCTGACTGGTGTGACTCAGTTGGTGGGGCGTCTTTCCTCAAAGCAAAAGGTCGCTGGTTTGATTCCCAGATGGGGCCCATGCCTGGGTTGTGGGTTTGGTCCCCTGTCCGGCATACAAGAGGCAGCTGATCGATGTCGATCTCTTACATCGGCGTCTCTGTCCCTCCCATTCTCCCTCCCTTCCTCTCTAAATGTTAGTAAAGTCTTTTAAAAAATAAATAAGTAAATAAATAAAGGGGGTGCCCTGGCCAGGCAGGTCACTTGGTTAGAGCGTCGTCCCAATACACCAAGGTTGTGGGTTCCCTTCTTGGTCAGGGCACATACAAGAATTGAACAATGAATGCATAAAGAAGTGGAACAACAAATCAATGTTGCTCTCTCTCAAATCAATAAATAAAAATGAAAAAAAAAGGGGGGTGGCTTTGGGCACCTGATGAATGGCTGACCTCTGCTTGCTGCACAACCTTGAGAATGAAATATTCTCCCGACAGCCCACGGGGCCCCACACAGCCTGCCCTGTCACCTCCCCTGCCTCACTCGGCTCCAGTCACAGGGGCCACCTCCCTGTTCCTTCAACAAGCCGGGCCTGGTCCTGCCCCCAGGCCTTTGCAAGCGCTGTGCCCGCAGATATCCAGCCTGGCCAGGGTTTGTTTACATGCCCCCATGTCTGGGAGCTCACTCTCTACCACCGGCACCAACAGCAATAAGAATTGTGATACCACATAGTGGCAAGTCCTTGGAGTGACTCGACAGCCTCTGCTCCAAAGCACGGCCCAGCCCAGTCCAGCCCATGTGATGTGCCTGGTGTTAAAGGGCCCGCGTTGGAATCTCAGGTCCTTTTCTAGCCAAATGCCCCTGAACAAGCCCCTTCCTGTCCGTTTTGTGCCTCAGTTTCCTCAGCTATAAAATGGAGGAAATAGGGCGTCTCTCCTGGGCTCAGCACCCATGCTCTTGCACGGAGCAGGCACTTCATGAATACCCACTGTTACTGTCTGCTGGGTGTAGGTCCTGTGCCAGTGCATCCGTGAGACAGAAGCTGGCACTGCGTAACCACGCACCGGTGGGCCTATGAAAATCACACGTAAATGAAATGCAAATAACTGCCCCAGCCCGGGCAAGCAGAGGTGCGCCCATGGGGGCGCCCAGCACCCTGTGGCGGATCCCAGTTGCTGACCCGCATCCAGCCCGGCTTTCAGCGCTCTGTGTAAATGTTTACACCGGGCTTGTCGCCAGGCCCCTCGCAGGCCGGCACCAGGCAGCCGGGTGGGGGAATGTAAACGAGGGCCAGGGGCCGCCAGGCAGTGGGGAGCTGTTCTGACAGTTGTGGGGGTTCACGAGGGTTACTAAACACTGTGTGCACTAAGCATGACGTTTGCAGGCAGTCACGGCACCCAGTAATGGGTGCTCTAATGGGGGACGCTCAGGGCCTGGGGTGGGGGGGCAGTCAGGGAAGGCTTCCTGGGGGAGGCGCTGGTCCAAGAGGAACCCGAAGGGGAATGGAAGTGGGGAGGGAGAGAACAGTGTTCTGGGTGGAAAGGCGAGTTTGTGCAATAGCCTTGAAGTGGGTCCAGAGCAGCTCTGGTTCATTGCAGCCCATTCCTGGGAATCAATTTACCTGTCTAGAGAGTAAACCCAGGCTCTGAAAGGGGTGGGAAGTCACTCCCAAGGACATCTTAGTTAAGGAACAAAGACTCAGTCCCAAGGTTTCTGCCTCCCAGACTAGTCAAAGCACCAGGCCTCCTGGCCACCCTTACCCCACAGTGCCCCCTACTGGGAATGCCTTCACTTTTCACTCTTTCCCTAAATGCACTGGGCTCCTGGCCGGATTGGCCAAGCTTGATTCAGCCTCAGTGCCTTTGCACTGGCTGTTCCCCCTGCCTGAGATACCACTCTCTTCTACCTGGCCAGCTGCTACTTTTGTTTAAGTCTCAACTTTCCTCAACTCTCAGCAAAGCACTCTAGGGTCCCCAGGTGGGGCAGTTCCCCTGATACCTCTGGCACAGCGCCCGCCCCCTCCTTAGCAGTGCTATTCAGAACCATGTTCGGTGGTTCCTTGCTAAATCATGTCTATTACTATTGATCGTTAAGCAGCAGTGGTTCCAAATCAGAGGCCCCACTGTGTCCCCAGTGCCTCGCCCAGTGCCCCGTGCCTGTTTGTTGCCTGGTGGACTGAGGCTGTTGGGCTGACCATCCCGTGCCCACAGGCCAAGGATGCAGCGCTGGAAGGCAGCGGCCTTGGCCTCGGTGCTCTGCAGCTCTGTGCTCTCCATCTGGATGTGTCGGGATGGCCTGCTCCTCAACCAACGCCTCGGACCCGCATTAGCCCCGCTGCGCCGGCCACCTCGCACCCTGGATGCCCGGATCGCCCGCCTGGCCCAGTGTAAGCCCCTCTCCTGGTCTTGGGTCAGATACCCCCAACATAGAGGCGACCATACTGGTGGAATTTCAGGCAGTGGAACTGGGCCACAGAGGCTTTTTAAAGATGGGGTGGAGGGAGGATGCAAATCCCCCGAGGGCCTGGAAGGGGGGATGGCCCCTGGGAACTGGGAGCTGTTGGCTCAACTGTCACAAGGAATTAGGCTCTGTCCCTTGGGGGTCAGGGGCCAGATGGAGATTAGACCTAGGAACTCAGCTAGGTGGCCCCCCACAGCACAGTGTGAAGAGGGGGAACCGGACTGGAGGCCCCAGTGACCTGCATGCGTTGATAGGGACTAAGAAGGGGGAAGACAGAGAGAGACCTAGAAACGGAGACAGAGAGACACAGAGACAGACAAGGGTGGGAGAGATCAATGTGGAAAAGGCTGGGAGGTAAAGAAGTGAAACACCCACCTGGGGAATGTGGCCACTTGATCCAACTCCCCACGTGCCTCTGGCACCTGTCCTGGATAAGTTCTGCGTGGGCCCTGACCTTGTGTGTGCACGCACATGTCCGCACGGTGTGCCTGAGTGGGCGGCTGGGATGTAGGTGCAGACCTGGCGCATGCACGGCACCTGCGGGTGGCGACCACACGCCCGCCCGCCCTGCCGGACCACACAGTCCTTCTTTCTTGTCTTCTCAATGCACAGGGGTGGCCTCCAGCATGGACTTCGCTCCCGCCCCCACCCCTTGCCCTTGCAGACCACAGAGTCCTTTCCAGGACACTGGGTCCCAGAGACCCGGGTGAGGCCCCCAAAAGTAGCACTCCAGTTTCTGGGGGCAAAGCATCAAAGACGGAATCTACTGGGGAGTGTCTCAGCCCATGGGTGCTGCCTGCCAGCCCTGTGTCCTATCCCTGTGCCCAGCACTGCTGCGGGGAGGGAGTGGCTGCTGATTCCCCCAAAGCTTAATGTTCTAGTCCCTGGGACTAATGCGCTGATGGTGGAATTTCAGGCTTGGGGTGGGGGCGGGGGGGGGGGCAGGGAGCAGATCTCATCTCTTTGCGTTCCAGACCCTGTGCACGTGGCCAGGCCTGCTGGAGGGATGCAGGGACAGATATACTACAAGATTATTCATTGTTTATCTGAAATTCAAATTTAACTGGGCATCTGTATTTCATCTGGCAGCCTCCCAAATAGCTCTCTAGATGCACACCTTGGGGTGTGCACACTAAATGGGCAACTGTAGGCACCAGAAGTGAGCCAGGCTCAAACCTAAATCCAGAGCAGACAGTGCTGGTCATCCCGGTCCTCCTTCTGGGCTGCAAGAACTCAGAGAAGGCTGTTCCGTTGCCCCCCACTTCCCACCCTCCCAGCCACAAATACAGCAGGGACTCGTCAAGCTCTGCAAGCAGACTGAGCAGAGAGGGAGACAGGCACGGCAGGGACGTCACATACCTAAGGTGTACAAGGACAGTGGCGGAGCTGGGCTCAGAACAGGGGCTTGTCTGTTTTCTGAGATCCCCTGTGGAAACAGACACCCCCAGGGTGACAGTCCCTCCCCCTCAGGCTTCCTTTTTACTTGTTTTGACAGCCAGGTGCGCTAGCCTTGGGGGCAGGTGGGGGCTAAACTCAGGATTTCTTCTCCCAACCACAAGCGTGACTGCAACCTGTCAGGGGCGGGGAGCCTCCCAACAGCCATTCCAACCCCTGCGCTTCTCTCCTGGGACCGTGGAGTGTAACAGGTTCTCAAATAAAGTTATTTCCTCAAACATAGTTTTGTTATAATGATGAGATGCTTTAGGAACTTAACTCTTCTTTAAGTCAGCTAGCCTTTGGTAAAACTGGTTTCATTCTTTGTTGTTTCGTCGCAGCTCCAAGAACCCATCAATGATGTACAGTAAGGACTTAACTGTACTGGGGCAGGGCCAGTCTCTTGGGAAATAAATTTAGGCTACAGGACCCTGGGATTCTGTGAGCCTGGGCACCTCCTGGCCGCTGTGGGAGAAGAGGGCTGAACTTGGGCCAAACTTGGGCACTTGATAGAGGCAGGAAGAATGCTATCTGGGTTTGTGTCTCTCCCTGCCACCTGCTGGTGGTAGAGCCTTGGGCACATCTGCTTTTTTGGGTGCCCAGTTTCCTTACCTGTAACATGAGAGTAGCCCTGACAATACCTGCTGCCACTCCATGTCCTGGGGTCCGAAAGCAGGCCTCAGTGCCTGCTGCTCCTCTGTGTGTTCTGAGAAGCCCAAACACCTCGATTTGGGTTTCTGTATGGGGGGACTAAGTCCCACTGCACAGTGGCGCAGTAGGAATAGGATGGAAGGTTGTGAACAGCCCAGGGGCTCAGAGAAGATGTGGGGACTTTGGGTGGGGGACCCCAGAGAGTGAAGCAGAGACCCATACAGTTCAACTAAAGGGTGAGTGGTTGCGATGGGGGAAGCAGCACTCCAACACTGGTCAGACAGGGTGTGTTAGTACCCTGGGGCAGCCCAGCATAATAAGAATGGGATCCACAGACAGTATTGGGGAGGAGGGGTGCCTAGAGTGGTTGAGACACCCAGATCAGCGCAGCTCAGGTGCAGCAGGCTGGGAAGTGGTCCAGGGCACCCACGAAGGGTTAGCCAGGCTCTGAGCAGCTCAGCATAGGAGCAGCGTCCAGAAAGGTGTTGGTAGCCTTGGGGACCAAGCGTAGGGGTCTGGATATGCACCCCTCCAACACCGCCCAGGCAGATGCGCTGGCGCCCGAGCATCCCCTCAAGAGTCATTTTTTGCAGAACATCGAGGGGAGGAGGCTCCCTCCCGCCACCCGCTGACCCCCAACCCCTTCTCTCCCTCCCCTCGCAGACCGTGCACTGCTGCAGGGAGCCCCGGATGCGGTGGACCTGCGCAAGCTGAGGCCGTGGGCCGGGCTGCCCCCGAGTCCCCGTCGTCGAGCGGGACCCCGGCGGCGGCGCGCGCGTGCGCGGTCGGGGACGCGGCCGTGCGGGCTGCGCGAACTCGAGGTGCGCGTGAGCGAGTTGGGCCTGGGCTACGCGTCGGACGAGACGGTGCTGTTCCGCTACTGCGCAGGCGCGTGCGAGGCGGCCGCGCGCGTCTACGACCTGGGCCTGCGGCGCCTGCGCCAGCGGCGGCGCGTGCGGCGGGAGAGGGTTCGCGCGCAGCCCTGCTGCCGCCCGACGGCCTACGAGGACGAAGTGTCCTTCCTGGACGCGCACAGCCGCTATCACACGGTGCACGAGCTGTCGGCGCGCGAGTGCGCCTGCGTGTGACCCTACCTCACCGGTCCCGGCCAGACGGCACCCACAGCCCCGCCTGGCAAACCCCGCGACAGACTGCCGAGGCGCTGAAGATGCCGTCGAGGCCTCGGGACTCTCGCGATACCTGTACAGAGATAAAGTGTGGAAAATAGAGCCGGGTCTTGATTGTGCGCACCAGGGGCGTCCACCTCTTGGAGGGGGAGGGCGTGTGGGAAAGCAGCACCAGCGCCATTGGGAGAAAGGGGATGGGTGCGGGTATCACCTGCAGGATGTGGAGAGGATCCCGTTTGCTTTGGGGGGAAAGGAACTATTCAAAGAGGGTTCTCAGGGTACAAGCGGGGAAATAGGGTGAATCGGGGCCGTGTCGTCAGGGACCGTACATCGCACCTCCCTGCAGGTCTCTGCTCCTCCCCAGCGTGTCCCATCCCAGCGGGATGCATTTCTGGAGGAAGAGGGAGTCACTGTGTAGAGGAGAAGGGTCCAGCTGGACCCAGTCTCCCCAGGGCGTCCCCATCCCCACCTCCACGCAGTGTGCGCTTCCAGGGAGGGAGGGAAAGGGGAGAATGTAGGTTGGAGGGGAAGGTGGAGGCACCCTGCAGAAGAGACCGAGGTCCAGGTGGACCAGAGCGTCCCTCACCTGACGAGAATCCTCACGTCAGCCCCCACGACAGCGACCTCGAAGACGCTGTCTTCCTTTACTAGCTAAAAATATTTGTGCGCTGCCCATCTCCCTGTGGGGATACGTCTGGGGAGGACGCCAGCCCCGTCCAGCTCGAAACCGGCGCCTGCTGGGGCAGAGCCGGCCCCAAGGGATCTAGGTCCTGGCCCATAAAAACCCTGCCCAAAGCTCGAGGGGGGATTTATGACCAGCCCCCACAGAGGACGGAAAAAGCGCTGGGCGGGGTTTATATTTGCCCGCGGTGTCACCTTGATGCTTGGCAGGCCCAGGAAGGGCGCAGCGTGTTGAGTTCCCAGAGCCCAGGGAGGGATCAGGGGTTCCCCTAGCCTGAAAAGGGGCGGGCGAGGGGGTGGGCACTGCTAGCTGAGCTCCGGGCTGTCATCTAAAAGACTAGAGGGCGTGGACCCTTCCTCTCCAGCCCCTCAGACTGGGGGCTCCCAAAGGAACATCCCCTTCCCTCCTTTACTGTTTCCCTAGACTGGCCCCATGCCCTCTTTCCCACACATCTGAGTTCAAGACCACCCTCTAACCACCACATCCTTTCCAGAACCAATCCGGGTCCAGAAGCTGGAGGGCTCCAATCAGAAGCTGTCCCCAAGGAGGATCACATAACCAGGCAGAAACGTTCCCCAGCTCCCTGCTCCCAGGGGCCCTGGCTGTAGCTAGAGAAACTTGAGGCAGCTAACAAGCAGGACTTACATGGAACTCCAAGAGCATGGCTTGGCAGCCAGGCCCCAGCCAGTGGGTGGTCTGCTTGGAAGACAGTTTCAGGATGGAGGCTGGCTGGGGCCCCTGCCCGCCTCCGCAGTATTCTGTCTCTGAGGTTTGGGGCGGTGGATTCTTCCACTGTTTGGGTTGACTCATCCTGGCGTGGCAGAGGGCTGGAGTCCCCAGACACTTAGGAAGCTGAGCCTCAGTTTCCCCATCCTAGATGGCCCTGACCCTTAACAAGGGACATTGCTGAGCTTGGGACATACAGTGGAAAAATTGGCCTTGAAGCCTGCGTTTGTACTCCCTGAAGCTTGGCTTCTACTGCATGTGTGCATGAGTGTGTGTGTGTGTGTGTGTGTGTGTGTGTGCCTCCCCCCCGCCCCCAGCCTCCTGGGACCTTAACCTCCCTGTCTCTCACCCAGATCCAGCATCCTAACCACAGAGCTCTGGCTTAACCCGCTAAATAACTGAAATGTAAACAGGGCACCCCACAGACCCCTGGGGCGGAGGTTCTCAGCTCAGTCACACACACACACACACACACAACAAGACACAGAGACTGCCACCCACATGGGCTTAACAGAATCACACCTAGGCCCACAGCCTACATGCTTACACACTCAGTTGTTATCCACACTTGGAACTGCACACTCACAGAGGTGCACCCTCACAGTCACCACTCATTCAAAAAAAAAGGACACAGGTTTGCAAATCCCATCACACACAGCCTCACACACCCTCACTGATGGCTGTGCTCCTAGCCCTCCATGATATCACATGTCGCACACACAGCATCACACTTCCTCCCCCTTGACCTCCTTCGAGGGGTAGTCCCTGCCCTTGTGCCAGCCCTGCCTCATGTTGACCTCAAGACAGCCTGGCCCCCACTTTCTAGTCCCTCTGGGCGTTACTCTCCCCACTCTGCCTGATGGGCTTGATCTTAAGGGGTTCCACCTCTTGACATTTGTGGCCAGACTATTCTGGGTTTGGGGGGCCATGAAGGCTTTTGGGTGGCATTCCTGACCCCCCACCCACTTGATACTGTCAGTGCACTCTAAGTCTGGACAACTACAAATGTGGACATTGCCAAATGTCCCCTGGAGGGCAGAGTTGCCCTGGAGTGAGAACCTCTGTTCTAGAATAAGGGAGGACACATCTGTTTTTGTTGGAGCATTCCATCTGGAAGACGGTGCCAACATTGCCTTCTTGCCTGCCCCACAGGCAGTTATACCAGCGGTAATAACCACAGGCAGATCCAGCAGGGCCATCACTAGTGGGAGGGACCTGAGGCCAGCCAGTGCGTGACTTAGTGGGTGAGGTACCCAGCACCCCACATCCCTAGCAGGTGAGACCCCCCTCCCCCAGCGCCCCAGCCCCAGCAAGTGAGGTCCCTGGCAGGTGAGGTTCCCAGAGCCCAGATTCCTTGGCAGCAGAGGTGCCCCAGTAGGTGAAGTCCTAGATAAGTGAGATCTACAGCGACAAGGTCCGCAGCAGGTGAGATTCCTAGCAGGTGAGGTCCCTCAGCATGTGAGACAACCTCTATCCGCCCCAACTGTCAGTGAGGCCCCTGGCAGGTGAGGCCCCAGGCTGGCCGGCCCGTGTGAACCAGGAGGCCATGCTGGTCACTGTGTGTGGCTGGACTCCTGGTGTGGCCTCCAGCAAGCCTTGCAAAACATCAGGTCCCAGCAGAAGGATGGAGGCTGTGGTGTCTCCTGCCAGTGGAAGTAACTCAGGTAGTGGGTGTGGTCTTTGTCCACCACTAGCAGATACCTGGCCAGCTCCTTGGGGCTCTGGAAGCCATAAAGTGGATGAAGGTACTGGGGGCAGGAATTGTCGCTCCCCCTGCTGGGGCTCACACCGTGGTTGTGGTCCAGGCCTGCAGGGCATTCTTCCATGGCTTCTCCGTGATGCAGTTGGGGTGCAAGTCGTCAAAAGCCAGGTAAAACTTGTACTGGGACAGCCACTCGGTCATGACTGCTGGGGCAGTGGCTTGTGGAGGGCCTGTACACATCACTGTGAGACGAACCTAAAGCATCTAGTCCAATCCTTCCTCCAATTGGACACCATCTGGCCACCAGCTCACTCTTGGCTAACAGGTTGAGCTGTGCGCTGGCCAGCTGGCCGGGCCACGACTCAAACCAGCCCTCCCGCTTGATGCCCGAGTCTGTGCAGTAGAACACGGTGAGAGTGAAGTGCCCATACAGGACCTTCGGTGGTGGACCGTGGTTGGGCAGGTCCAGGTTGAACCGGACCCAGTGCTGGCTGGGCAGCCGGGGGAAGGCGGAAGCTGCACCCGCGGTTGGTAGCTGACCTCTCAGGGCTGCACGGGGGCTGCACCCACCCAAAGGTACGCACTGCAGTTGGTGGCCAGCTGGCAGTCCGCTGGGCTGGGTCACAGCTCTGGGCAGTGGGACCAAGGTGCAGGCTGTTGAGTCCACGCCCACAGCAGTAGCAGCAGGGGCAGGTGGGCGGGGGCCCAAGGTGGCCTGGCAGGGTCCCTTCAGAGGACATTGACCCTGCCCACCCTTTGGGAGCTGTGATGAGAGAGCCCATTGTCAACCTAGGGGACCACATGGGCTTGCGGGGCACAGGCAGGTAGGAGAAGCACACAGCCAAAAGCGGCTGCAACAGCACCTCAAGGAGATAATGGTGCCAGGGACATCGTGTCTTGGCCCAGCTGAGTGGATCTGTGGGTCAGAGCAGTTAGGAGGAGGGAAAGTGGAGACAGCATCATTAATAACAAAAATAATAACCCACGCTCAGGGGGCACATGTGGGTGACCCAAGTTAATATTTGTGAGTCCTGAGACAGGCACTGGTGTGACTCCTATTTTACAGATGAGAAAACTGAGGCCAAGTGACTCAGAGTGAGGAAATGGCAGAGCTGGAATGCCAACAAAAACAGTGACCCGAGGCCACTTTCTCCTAGGCACAAGGCAACATGACCTCTCCACCTGGGGAGGGGTCCCCAGGGAAGGTGGGGTGGGTCCCCACAGCTGCCGGGTGCCACATTGACCCATTCTCAGCTTTCTTAGACTCTTCCCCAATCTGGGGCAGAAGACAAAGTTAGTTACAAGAGGCTTCCAGGGCCTTGGAATTGAGGCTTAAATCCGGGGCTCTGTCTGGGAGGGGTACGATAGGATCAGGATCTGAAGGTCATGTAAGAGCTCAGCGGGTGGGGCAGGAGTCAGCGGGACGAATGCTCCTGGCAGAAGAAACAGCCAATGCGAAAGCGCGGAGGTGAAAGAGAGCCTGGCCTGTTTGCAGGGACAGCAAAAAAAGTGCTCAGGGATGCCAGTGTGAACTGGATTTTATATTTACTTGGTGTTTCACATTCAGTAAGTACTCAAAAACAGATTCTCTGGGTCTGTGCTGGCTGATTTCCCAAAATTCCCAGTCTTTCCTGTCCCCACCAGTGGTCACGAAAGTCCTCCCAGACACCGGACTCCAACCACTGGAGCGAAAATCTACCTCTGCGGGTGTGCAGCCCTGGAGCTGCCCATTTCACAGATGAGAAAACTGAGGCCCAGAGAGACACATCTGTCTCTTGCCTAAACACATGCAGCTACAGCCATTGTGATCCAGAACCTCAACTCTCCCCTCTCAATGTAACCCCAAACTTCTCTCCCACTTTGCAGGCGGATCCCAAATCTGCAGCCCTGCGTGGTCCAGTAGAACTTGCTGCGATCCGGGAACGGTTCTACACCCGCACCGTCCAGCTCACTGGCCACTAGCCCGGCATGGCTCCTGAGCTCTTCACATGTAGCTGTTGTGTCTGAGGAACGGGAGTCGTTACTGCTCATTCACAGTTAAAAATGGACACTCTCTTCTGTAAATCAAAAACAACTTGAAAATAAAAAGTAAACCCAAACCAAAAACAATGTCTGGTTCTCAATTTAGTGACTGGAAAAGTTTTAAGTACACGTGGAACATCTTGGATGTGCACATCTGTTTCTTCCGCTCTATGTTTTATGGAGTCTAAGTACCGATTAAGTACCTACAATGAAAAGTGAGGATCTGGCCCCGGCTGGTGTAGTAGTAGCTCAGCTGGTTGGAGTGTTGGCCTGTAGACCGAACGGTTGTGGGTTTGATTCCCGGTCAGGGCACAAGCCTAGGTTGAGGGTTCAATTGATGTTTCTCTCTCTCCTTTCTCCTCTCTCCAAAAGTAATAAGAAAATTGTGTAGCTCAGTGGATTGAGTGCTGGCCTGTGAATCAAAGGATCGCCGGTTCGATTCCCAGTCAGGGCACATGCCTGGGTTGTGGGTCGTGTCCCCAGTTAGGGGTGCACAAGAGGCAGCCGCACACTGATTTTTCTCTCCCTCTCTTCCTCCCTCCCTCCCTCTCTCTCTGGAAATAAATAAATGAGAAATTTTTAAGTAATAAGAAAATGTCCTGGGGTGAGGATTAAAAAAAGAAGGGAGTGTCCGTATTAGGTGTGCTGCCATAATCATCCACAGGATTTCCAAGGCTTAAGAAGAAAAAGAGAATGAAAACATCTCAGCTTTAATACTGATCACATTTTAAAATAATACTAGTTTGTATCTATTGGGTTAAAGAAAGTATATTATTAAATTGATTTTATAAAATATACTCTAAATTGCCAAAACTTCATATGAAAACGTGGCTACTAGAAAAATACTAATTATACGTGTGGCTTGTATTGTATCTCTATTGGACAGTGCTCTAGAATTTTTTTTTTTTTAGATTTTATTTCTTTCTAGAGAGAGGGGAGGGAAGGAGAAAGAGAGGGAGAGAGACATCGATCAGGTGCCTCCCACACGCCCCCAGCCAGGGACCTGATCCGCGACCCGGTCATGTGTCCTGACCGGGAATTGAACCAGCAGCCTGTCATTTTGCAGGTTGACACTCAATCCGCAGAGTCACACCAGCCAGGGCTAGAAGTTTTAAGAAAGGGAAACTAGTGATATGAAGAGTGATTAAGACGCACCTACCGTCAGAACGCACCCCTGCCATTAAGTGGTGCGCGGCTGTAGTTTGGTCTGACCCTGCGCTGTCCCGTATGGGAGCCACCAGCCCCATGAGGCTGCCGACACTTGCCATGTGGCTAATAACCACAGAGGGACCGAAGTGTCGATGTTGTTGAATTTCAAATGTAAACTTGAAACTGAGCACCATAATAGGAACAAGTATAAAGGACACATGGACAAAAGCTAAGGGGGGTGGAAAAGGGAGGGAGGTGGGGAGCACTGGGGGGATGGGCTGGGATGGGAGTAAATGACAGGAAACTGTACTTGAATAACAATTAAAATTTTTTAAAAAGTGAAAAAAAAAAGAAACTGAACACCATAAACTTTTAAAGTACAACTTCACTGAGTAGGAACACATTTTACTACAGCTGTTGAAAATTCAGCACCCAAATAGAGATGTACTTAAAGTATAAAATATCCTCTGGATTGCTAAGGCTTCATATGAAAAAAGGATGTAAAATACCTCACCAACTTCTATACTGATTACATATTGAGATAATGCTCTGGATGTACCGGGTAAAGTAAAACGTATCATTAACAGTAATTTTACTAGTATCTTTCTATTGTATTATTTTTAATGTGGCTGCTAGAACATCAAAAATTACAGCCCTGACTGGTGTGAGTCAGTGGGTTGGGTGTCATTCTGCAAAGCAGAAGGTCACCAGTTTGATTCCCCGTCAGGGCACATGCTTGGGTTTCGGGGCCAAGTCCCTGGTTAGGGGCGTGCAAGAGGCAACCAGTTGATGTTTCTCTCACACATTGATGTTTCTTTCCCTCTCTTTCTGCCACCCTCCCCCTCTCTAAAAATAAATAAATAGAATCTTTTTAAAAAGGAAATAAAAAATTACGTTGCATGTGGCAGAAAAAAGTCTGGTGGTTTCTCAGAAAGCTAAGCACAGCATTACCACACCACCCAGCGATGCCATTCCCAGGTGCCCACCCAAAGGACCTGAAGGCAGACTTGAACAGACGTTCACACGCCCATGTTCACAGCCGCCAAAAGCTGCAAACATCCCAGATGTCCATCAACAGATGACGGATAGACACAATACGGTCCATCCAGACTCGAAAGGGAGGAGGTTCTGACCCCTGCTACGACGTGGATGAACCCTGAGGACGTTATGCTCAGTGAGAGAAGGCACTCATAGAGGGCGGATATGTATGACTCCAGTTCTAGGAAACACCTAGAATAGGTAAATTCAGAGAGCTAGAGAGTAGATTAGAGGTTACCAGGGGCTTGGAGGGGTTGGAGTGGGAAGGGGAGGATTGCTTACTGAGTACGGAGCTCCTGTTTGGGTGACAAAAAAAGTTTTGGGAATAGCAGTGATGGTCACACAATGGTGTGAATGTATGGATGCCACTCAAAAATGGGTGAAATGGCAAATTGTACATCATACATATGTGGCCACAAATTAATTAATTTATTTTTAATGCCTTTCCTTCTTTTCTTTTCTTTCTTTCTTTCCCTTCTCCTTCTCCCTCTCCCTCTGGAAAGGGAAGCAGAAGAGAGGGAGAGAAACATCAGCTGCCTCTCAAACACCCCCAGCCAGGGACCTGGCCTGCAACCCAGGCATGTGCCCTGACTGGGAATTGAACCAGAAACCTTTCGGTTCACAAGCCGGCACTCAGTCCACTGAGCCACACCAGAGAGGGCTATTTGGTCAAAATTTAAAAAATAATGTAGCCCTGACTGGCATGGCTCAGTTGGTTGAACGTTGTCATGCAAAGTAAAAATAATGTAACATGGCAAAAAAAAAAAAAAAAAAAAACATTGAATTTTGTGCTTTAAATGGGTGAGGCTGTTTTCAAACTTGACATTGGAGGCTGGCAGACTCCTTCTATTGGGCAGAGCTGATGTGAACCTCCAAGTGCAGAATGGAGGGCCTGGCAGTGGCCTACTGTGGTTAAAAGGGGGCGGAATGTGGAATTCCATGTTCACACCAATGTTTCTGGAAAGAGACACAAAAGACTCGCCTTCAGGGAGACAGCCCGAGGCCGGTGGAAAGGAAGGCTGGGCTCTGACCCCTCTCCTTTGTGCAGTAGGGCTTTGAGCCATGCACGGAGGTCAGTACTCAGAAGTGCAATTTAAATAAATATAGTTTCTCCTTTTTCAGGTTAGACCCTGGGTTTATAACAGCCCCTCCTAGGATACATGGAGGTCCTTGGCAGTGACCTTGAAGAACAAGGACTAGAGGTGGGGGTGGAACAAGAGACCAGCTCCGAGAGCCCTCCCAAGGGATACTGAACCCACGATATCTAGAAAGCACCGCAGACTGCCATGGTGCTGGGGCACCACAAAGGTCAGAAAAAAAACCCCAAAACCAAACCCAAAACCCACTATATCCTGTCTTCTTTTCCCACCAGACAGAGGTGGAGAGAATCCAAACTTGGGAAGATGAGGGCTCTAGGATGCTCAAGGCCAGGAAGCAATGGGGTTCCTAATCCAGAACTTTCCAGACAAACACTCGGTTCCTCCTGGTTTGGCAACTGCTCACACCTCTGCTCCACCTGGTACCCAGACAGAACCCTGGGACTGCAGCCAGGAGGCCTTTTCCGAGGCATCCGATGCATTTGCCCCAAGAGCCTTCCCTGGGGGCAGCGTGTGAGCAGCGTGTGGGGCTAGCTAGCAGCTGACCAGCAGGCGGAGGGCTGAGCACTGCCGGTCTCCCAGGGTGTGGATGAGGTGACACCAGGGAGAAGGGAAACAGTCCCCAGCTGCAGCACTGCTCGGTCTGGCCCTCACACCTGCCACTCAGGGACACGGGGGGTCCTGTCCCAGAGCCAGGCCGTCACCCAGCAGCAAACTGTGGGACTCCCCTAATGCCGCTGTAAGATCTGACGGGCTAGTGCCAGAAGCTGGGGACTGGAGTCGTGCTGGCCTCACCTGCAGCCTTGAGCTTCATGGCTTTGGGCACTGACTCATCCATGAATTGACGACTCTGCCCTAAGCTACTGGTACTCACAGTGGGTTCCATGGCTGGGGAGGTGCCGGGGATCCTTTGTGTGTGGGAGGGGCGGGTGAGCTACACTTCAAACTTCCCCACCTTCACATCCACCAGAACCTGCCCCTCATTCAGTCTCTCAGTCAACACACATCCCTTCGGTCCATGCTGTGTATCAGTCCCGGGGACACCGCAGGGGGCAAGCAGGTGAGACAGACGACACAGGCGGGAGCTCAGAAGTGGACATAAAATTGTAATGTGCATAAAGTGAGGAGAGTGTGACCTGGTCTGGACTTGCTGGGCATGTGGTCTGTGAGCTAAAGCCCCAAAGTAAAAGGAAGGGAAGAACATTCTAGGCAGAGGAAACGGCCCATGCAAAGGCCCTGAGGCAACAAGAAATGGAAGAACTGGAGGCAGTTCAGTAAAGCTAGGTACTCATGTGCAGGAGATGAGGTCAGAGCCAGTGCCAAGGCCAGGCCACGCGGAGCCACATCTGGAGTATCTAGCATTAGCCCAATGGGGACCCATGAGAGGCTTCAGACAGAGCAGGGTCCTGGGAGCAGGGCAGAGGCAGGGAGGCCAGGGAGGAGGAGGCCGCTGCAGGCAAGTCAAGGCCCAAGATCCAGCTCCCAGGTATCCCCACTTCCCTGTGCCCAGACGCGGGATCGAGGGATCGGTCTGTGAGCATGCTTCACACAGCTGGAGTCCCACCATCTGCATGTCCAGCTACTTTCAGGCCAGTGTTGGGCCCAAGAGGCTTGGAGCCGGGGTCTTCCAGGGCATTCACAGAAGAGTCTGACCCAAATCTCCTCATGGCTCACCCCTGGGCAGGTGGAATTATCTGGTAACTTATTAAAATATAACTCACGGAGGTATCAGTCTTCATGTCACTGTGTCCTGGGCCTATGGCCAAAACTAGAGCCTTCCTCCCCGCAGCCACCCTGCTGATATGCAAACCAAAGTCCAGAAAGGGGGTCTTTGTCACAGTCGCTCAGAGTCTCAAATGCACTAAGGGGTCTCCAGAGACACCACTCCTCTTCCAGGAGCACTCTTTGGCCGCGCCACCTTGTTAATTTCCAGTCGTCCTTCAGGGCTCAGTACAGACCCCTCCCCACCAACGCCAACGCTCCCCTGCCTTCCCAGATCCATCCCGTCCCTCCCCGGCTCCACAGCTGCCAGGGGGTCCCCTGTCCTAGCTTTGGCCACACTCTCACGCCCCCTGCTGGGCTGGCAGCCCTCTGAGGACAGAAGAGCTGGAAGAGCAAGGGAGCCCAGAGAGTTGGGAGGAGAGAATTTCAGCCCCAAGCAGGTCTCCCGTGGAGGGCCACAGGGGTCTGCCAAGTCCACATCCGTGGCCCAAGCCTGGCTGGCTCTGTCTGCGAGTGGGTTGGGGTGGGGCCCTGGGCCTGCCTTTTACTGAGGGACCCATGGTTAGGAACTGCCCTTCCCAGAGCCTCAATCTCTCCCCTCCACATTGGGCTTGTGCTGGTGCCACCATCTTCAGAGGGAATGAGTTCCCTGTCAAGGGGAGGATTCAAGCAAGATGGCTCTGCTGTGGCATCTCAGCACCATTTTGAGATGCCCCTGAGGAGCCAGCAGAGGCTTTATTTGCCCTGGGCTGAACCAGGAAGTTTCCAGGAGGCCTCTGCCTGAGAGTTCCTGATTGCCCGGGAATGCGGCCAGAGGGGGGCTCTGAGTGCCACCCGTCCCCCTCCACCCCCAGCTTCTAGGCCTTCTGGCTCAGATCTGCTTGTCACCATGTGGCCAGAAGGGCAGTGCTATCCCCAGGGGGTCCCCACACCCAACTACCCCTCAGGATCCCAAGGTCCCTGTGGTCCCCAGGAGCCCTCTAGTCTGTCACCAGGTCACAGGTCGGGTGTGGGTTGGGGCAGGAGCAGCCAGGTGGGGGCGCTGGTGGGCACACACCAGCTCCTATCCCTGCCTCAGTGGGTCTCCCGCAGGCCTGCTGCTGGCTGAGCTCAGAACAACGGGGACTGGACAAGCCGGCTGGCCTCGGGGCAGTGTTCCCGGGCTCAGGAAGAACAGCCAGGCCAAGCCCCAGCCCCAGATGAGCCCCTGGCCCTGGCTGAGCCCCAGCCCTGGCTGAGCTCTGATCCTGGGCTGAGGGCCCCGCTGCTGAGAAGGGGAAGACCCTGGGGGGAGGGGCTCTGGGGCTCCTGGTCACAGTCATTCCCCTCACCCAGACCCTCCCAGCACACCCTGCTCCCCAACAGGGACTGGAATAAAACCGTGCTTGTCACAGCGATTGGGGGATTCAGGTCACCTCCCTCCTCCCAAATTATTGTAAGTGGCACAGTGGCCCCTGAGCTCCTGTGCTGGCCCAAGGTCATGCCTGGCGGCCACTGAGCACAGCAGCCCAGCTCCCTTGAGGCTTCCTCCCCGTGCCCTTTGCGCTGGTGCTCCGTCCCCTCCACCAGAACACCCTCCCCTACCCCAGTCTCTTCCTTCCGAGTGCCACCTTGTTCGGGAGGCTCTCTGCCTCTGTCCCTCCCATTATTTAGTTTCATGGCCTCAAACCACCTACAATTTTATTTCAAGCCATTTGACATTTTTATGTCTGGTTGCACAGCTGGGAAGTGGGGAGAGCATGGGGGGGGGTTGGGGTTTGAGCCGAGGCCTCCTGGCATCAGGATGTGCAGCTGGTCCAACCAGCAACCTCTGGGGTCCGGCCTTTGAGGGTCAGGAGACCCCCATGCCCAAAGCCCAAGGGAGCCTGTGCTCATGAATTTGCTTTATGACCAGAGTGAGTCCTGGACTCTCTCAGGAGGGAGGCTCAGTCCCGCCGATGCCAGGCAGGACCTCCCTGGAAAGGGGCTGGCCCCAGAGTCCAGAGTGTGAAACATGGAGGGCCTCTCCCTCAGACTGAGGGAGAGATGGGACCAGGGTGCAGGGGGAGATGGGGACCTTGTGCTCCCCCAGCCGGGGTCTCTGCCTACATTGAACCCCCAGAGTCTTGTCGGCCTAGTCTGGGTGGGTGATGGAGCAGCCTGTCTTCTAGAGATTCTGTTTCCCCTGGGGCCCCAGGGCTGCCAGCCAAGGGGCGGCGGGCAGCTCGGGAGGCGGACGGGGGCCTCCCGCCTGGGATGGGTGAGAAGTTAACCACACGGGCGCTTTGGGGCCTGTGGGAAGGCGGCGGGGGTATGAGGATGGTGCTTGGGTTTGGGTGGGGGCACCCTGGCACTTCCCTATGGTAACCTAGGGCTCAAGGAGGGCTCTCGTTCTCCTCTGGGACTTAGAGAAACTTCCAGAAAGAGGGAAATGAAGAGAGGGAGAAAGGGTGAAAAGTTCAGCTGTCAGATGCCAGTTCAGTTGGAGGCGGTGACAACAGGGACAAAGGGACCCCTGGCTCCACCCTGTGCACTAACCCCCACTCCCAGGACTGGCCCTACCTCGGCCAGCACGGAAGTCCCGGCTTGGCCTCCCAGCACCCCTGGCTTGCAGCCAGCCGATGGGGAGAGGGGCCCCAGGTGTGTGGAGTGGGTGGTAGGTGAGTGATGGGCCCCGAGAGGCTGGATCAGGCCTGGGATCACAGGTGGGCTTGGCAGAGGCACTCCAGGCCCCCCACACTCTCATCCACTGGTGCCCCCTTCATCCTTATCCCAGCCCCAGTCAATGGCATCACAGAGATCCCCAGGGTCCCTGTGCAGATAGGGAAACTGAGGCTCAGGGAGTGCCTGTAATTCACGCCAACCCCCATCTTAGTCTCCCTTGACATTCTCCAGAGAGCAGCAATTTCCCCCATCTCCAGAATGTTCTGGAATGTTCGGGAAATCCCCATTTAACAGCTGACTCCACCTGCAGCCCCTGAGTGGTGGAGCTCGGCTGAAACCTGGGCCTGCCTCTCTGACTTCAGAGCTTCTGATTGTCAGAGCTTCAGAGAACAGACTTTGACCTCTGGCAGCTGTGTGACCTTGAGTGAATTATGTTACTTCTCTGGGCCATACTCACCTTGTCACAAAAGGAAGCCAGTGCCAGCTGATCCTCCCAGAACCCTCAAGGGGCTCTACACACTCTCAGCAGGGCAGATTTGTGGGCAGGGGCTGGAAACTCGCAGGCCTGGGCTTCTGGCCCTT
>PVKM010017276.1:0-16432 GCA_004027735.1 Carollia perspicillata
GGTGGGAAGGAGGTGGCCGGGGCGGGGCCGGGGGCGGGGGTGAGGGCGGCCTCACGCAGCGCGAAGCCCGCGCGCCTGGGCGAGTTGCCGCTGGGGGCTCTGCAGGCAAGCGTAGTGCAGCACCTGCTGAGCCGGACGCTGCTCTTAGCTGCGGCCGAAGGTGCCGCTGGCGACCGCGGCGGTGGCCCAGGGACCGCTGGGAGTGGTGGCGGCAGCGCGGCAGGTTCCCGGACTGCGCTCAGCGATGCTGAACTGGGTCGCTGGGCCGAGCTGTTGTCTCCCTTGGACGAGTCCCGCGCCAGCATCACTTCGGTCACCAGCTTCTCCCCAGATGACATGGCTTCTCCGCAGGGTGACTGGACCGTTGTGGAGGTGGAGACCTTCCACTGAGCCAGACCATAGCCCGACTCTCCACACTCCAACCTCGCCTTTGCATCTGCCCCGCGGTTACACCTCTTTGTCTTAGATGCTGGTCCCCTCCTTCTGGAGTCCGGATCTCCGTGCATTGGTCTCAGCCTCCTAGAACCCTACCCTAGAATTTTGTCCCTGGTTCGTGACCCACATACACCTTTGGCCAAGGTCCTCCTCTCGAGTTTCGCCCGTTTTGCCTAGGACATACCTGGGCTTCGCTCGAGCCCTGCTCCCTCCCTCCTCAGCCTAGGCCCCATCCCGTGCCCAGTGTATTGTCTACCACAAGCAATAAAGCTGGGACACTCTAGCCTGTGTGCCTTTGCTCTCTTAGCCAGGGGTGGGGGTGGGGTGGGGTGGTGATAAGGTCATTACCGGCGATGCCGACCATGGTCTAGCATGACTTACCCACCCACATGTGCGAAGGTAGGTTTTTTACTGTCTGACTTCTGGTGGAAACTTTAGGTGCAGGAAGGACCCAGGTGAGTCCATGCCACCAAGCGGGTAAGCTAGTGCGTGGCCAGCATGGATGAAGGACTCAAGCTTTTCCTACACTGGGCCAGGGGATCCAGCACTCCCTGGGAGAGGCAGAAGTGGGAGGGTCTCACTGGAGGTCGGAGTGAGGGCCTCTCCTTCCTCCCAGTGTGCACCCTCCTACCTTGGGAGAGAGGGATCCCCTGAGACCCTTGGCCTCTTCCTTCTTGGGCCTTCTTACCCAGGATGCAATGCCCCCTGCTTACCAGGAGGCTGCAGTGCAGGGAAGGCCTGAAACTGGGCAGTGGTCCCCTCAAAATGACCGGGCAGAGGGAGTAGGGCCCTCCTGGGACAAGATGGGGAGGGATCTGTAGGGAAGGAGCAGCCTCTTCCAAGGCTGAGTAGGGAGACCAGGGTGTCCTCACCGTGCCTCTTAATGGCTCCCAACCCATGGGCCTGACCTTTCATCCCAACTTAGGGTATTCTCCCCAAATCCCTCCAGCCAGGCACCTTTGCTTGTGCCTCACAATTAGGGATCCTCACCAGAGCCAACCAGCTCCTGGACTCCTTAAGCCCCTGCCCAGGTCCTTCTTCCCAAGTGCTCCTTCAGGAAACACCCCCAGGCCTTTCCTCCATAAGGGCATCCTACTTCACACCAAGAATGATGGAGGCCTGGCAGGGACCTCAATCCCCAGGCAGGTAAAAGAAAAGAACAGGACTGTGTTGTGCCCTTGGCCCTGTTTCTGCCCCAGACCCAGTTCTCACAGTCCACCCTGTAGCCAGGTTCCTGGGAGGCACAGATCACCCGGTCCTGTCTGTCCCCGCCCCAGGTGTGGTGGCCTCCCAACATAGGGTCAAAGGAGAAATGAATCTTGTCTCAGCTGAGCACTACTTCCACCCCTCGAAGCCAGTGTGTGCTGTGGCAAACCAGAGTTTCACTTTCTAGTTGGGCCATGGCAAGGACCCTTGGGTCCTTCTTTCCAGAATGTGAGACATGCCCAAAGGTAGGGATTGGCTCATAACCTACTGGGCAGCTGGGCCCTCAAGGCCAATCCCAAGAGCGAGCAGGGCAGAACCTTAGACAGTTCCCCCTGGGGCCCTGTGCCATCGTGGGGTAGGAATTACCCTGTGGGAGCAGGGGAGATAAAAACCGGTGTTTTACTGTTAAATCTCTGTGATGGGAAGGGTGCATGGCCCACAGGAGCTGTTGAATGATGGGACAATATGTGGAACTTGGCTGTCCTGGGGCATAACTGGCATCCTGCCCTGCTGTTCAGAAGGCCCCTTTCACTTGAGGGGAGCCCCCATTCACTCTCCCCACTGCCCAGCTCAGTTTGGTCTTTGCCCTGGCCTCCTCACTAATCCCCGACACTGGTCTGTCTGATGGTGCTCCCCTCACCTAAGCCCCCCATAGCACCCCTGCGTCCTCAGTTCAAAAGTGCAAGCTGGCTCCCAACTGAAACCCCTTCCTGTGGGTGCTCAAGTGATAGGGAGGGGCCCTCAGGTGTCTGCCGCAGGTATCAACACTGAAGCGGTATGGCAGGGTCACAGGACACACATACTCCCAGTGCTTTCCAGAGGTTCTCCAGAAAGGTCTCCCACTCTCTGTCTGGCCATGCCCACTTTCTCCTGTTCCTTCTATCATGTGCTTCCTCGGTCCCTGCCATGTCTTGCCTTTATGCATTTGCCTTTGGATCTGGTTCTGGCACCCCTCCTCCAGGAAACCTCCCCTATCTCCTGCTCATTCACCTACGGGGCACTTGTCACATCAGCATACAGGTTCAGCCCCCCCATATCTGCACCAGTGTCTGTCACCTCGACTACCCTGGGGATCACTTAAGAGCCAAGAATGGGCAGAGCCCCCGGAAGGCCTCAGGAATTATGTGCTGAATGAGCACAACCAGACCCTAAGACTCCAAATGGCTCCACTTGTCTCAGGGCAGGCCCAAGCTGAGTCGCCCAGGAGGGAAATCGTGCCCCTTGTCCTCACCATCTCCAGGGCCACCCTTCTGAAAATGCCAGGCTATCAGTGTTCATCTGTGAGCCTGACATCGTGATCCTCTCTGACCTGTTCTCTGAACACTGTCCGTCTCTCCCCAACCTCACATTTTTTTCTCACACTGAACCAGCAAGTGCTCTTCCCTCCTCATGCTGCACCCCAGCCTGGGCACTTCTTTGGACCCCCTGCTGGCCTGCTACGACCTCTACCTCTCTGGGACGCTCCCAAAGACAAGGACGGTCTGCTCCCTTCCCTATGCTTTGCTGGACAACCAGCTGGGGCCCTGAGATTGCTTGCAGTCCCTTTACTCCCAGGCCTGCCCCACTCAGTGCCCCTTGTCTGTCACTGTGTAAATACTTTATTTTCTATTCCCACCTGGGCAACATGTGGAGTATGAACAGGCAGTGTGCAAAATGTTGGTGGGCAGTGTGGGAGGCACATGGGAGAGCCCTGCGATGCCCACCCTGGTCCCCAGGCTTTGTAACACTGAGAAGTGGGTAACTGGGAAGCGGGCACTGAACATGAATTCCCCACTCCAGGAGGCGCCAAGGAGGCTGCTTGTGAGGCTGCTCCAGGCTCCAGGAGCCCCTCCAAGAGCATCAGAAGTCCCTTGCGGGGAGAGGTCTGGGGAGCACAGTTGGACTTTGGCACCGTTCTTGGCTCTGACTCTGCAGAGACGACGGGATCACCATGAGGAGGGAGGCATGGGGACACCACTCCTCTGAGCAGCCTCCTCCCCTGGGGCCTGGCCCTGGCTGGAGGGTGGGCTGGGGACCCAGGGAAGGAAGGGAAGTGGAGGCTGGGGACCCCCTGGACAGGAGGCTAGCCTGGGTGGGGAGCCCCTCCCTCAAGATGGGGTGATAGAGGTGTCTCATAGAGGGGTGCAGGGGATAGCGTCTCCTGACTTCTGTACTGCTGCTCTGGCCCCAAGAAGCAGGGACAGACATCGCCCCCGTCTGGCTCTCTGGCTGTGTGCACCCCAGGTGGCCCTGCACACAGTAGGGGGCACTTTGGTTTCTGCTCAGGGGAGACCTGCATCAGGCAGGAAAGCCCAGCTTGGCCATCTGTCCCTGGCTGCCAAGGGTCCCCAGGGGCACCATGGGGGTGTTGACATCCAGCCCAGAGTGGCCCCTCCTTCCTGAGGCCTCCTCCAGCTCCTGGGCCCTTCCCAGCAGGGCCCTCCTTGTCCCAGAAGGAGGCTGGGTAGAAAGAGGGAGCTTTCTGCTCTCCAGTCCTGGGACCTCTGTGTCCTTTTGTGCCCTTGCACTCAGAGGGGCAGACCCTCCAGATAACTGGGCCTGGAGGGGTACAGACCATGATGGTTAAACAGTGCTGGGGAGAGTGAGTGTGACAGGTACCCTGAGGATCCTCAG
Organism: Carollia perspicillata; assembly: GCA_004027735.1. Classification (NCBI taxonomy): domain Eukaryota; kingdom Metazoa; phylum Chordata; class Mammalia; order Chiroptera; family Phyllostomidae; genus Carollia; species Carollia perspicillata. Next base: position 4,255 of record PVKM010017276.1, read on the forward strand.
GCTCCAACTCTACCCTCTGCACCCTGCCACACCCCTTGGGGTGGCTGTGGAGTTTAAGTATGGCCCTGGATGCCCAGGGAGGTGCCCCCAGCCCCCCCACCCCAGGCACTGGGCTCAAGGACAGGGCCTCAGTTGTCCAGGCCCTGACTATACGGTGTGGCCAGCTCGTCTGCCTCGCTGTCTGAGCTGCCCTCGCTGTCCTTGGCCGGCCGCTCCAGACGGCGGAAGAAGCGCGCATCTTGAGGGGACAGCGGGTAGAGCGCATCCTGCAGGGCTGCGCCCACACCCACGCCCAGCAACTCCTCGTCTGACGACGGCAGAGAGTCCTCATCCAGGTGTCGCGCCAGGCCTAGCCCATCGAAGGCCAGCGGGTCCTCAAAGGGCGGCGGGCCCTTCAGTAGCCGCACCTGGGGCAGGACCAGCACGTCGGAGGTGTGGACTCACGCGGTGCCGGGCACACTTCTCTCCCGCACCCCCGGCACTGACTCCTGGCCTATCACCAGCTGAGGACACGCGGGGCTCTCAGGCCCCTCCCGCGCTCACCTCGGCCTTTAGCTCCTCGATCTGGTCCTTGAGCTCGCGGATGTACTGCGAGGAGTCCGAGTGGTTCAGCTGGCCCTGGATGCGGCCCTCCTCCCTCTGCGGGAGAGCCAGCGTGCAGGGGTCAGGGGGCATCCTGTCCCCACATTGCCCCACGCCCTGCCGCGCCCCACCCAGCACCTGGATTTCCAGCTCCGCGATACGTTGCCGCATCTCAGCCACCGCCGCCATGCTGTCCGCCTCTCGCAGGCGCACGGCCATCACCTCCTCCTTGCTCTGAGGGCAGTGGGGAGAGGGCGGGTCAAGGGCGAGGAAGGCAAGGGTGGGGGTGGGAAGGTGGGAGGGCGGGATCCCGGAGAGGGGCACCTTGCACTCGGCCTCAGCCTGCTTGCGGCGGCTCTCGCTCAGCTGCGTCTGCAGCCCCTTGTTCTGCGCCGCCAAGTACTGCAGCTTCTCTTGCAGCGTTGAGCGTTCCGCCTCCACACGGTTCAGAAGGTTGCGGTGGATGTGGTCCTGGGGGATGGAGGACGCACAGGCGGGGGTCATGGGCTAGCCAGGGGACCGACTGTGGACACCAAGTCCCTCCCTGAGAGGGCGGCTGCAGCCCACCTGCGTCTCGAGCTCTACCACGCGCTGCCGCAGCTCCCGGCCCTCGGCCAGAGCCTGGGCCTCTCGCAGACGCACACTCATCAGCTCATCCTGCAGCTCACTCAGGACCAGCTTCCGTGGGGACTCCTTCCAGCGGCCCCCGCGGGACAGATGGGCCTACCAACAGAGGCCGGTGGTCAGCCCAGGGCTCTGAGGCCCCCTAGGCCCAGAGGGTGGCAGACCTCGTGTTTCCAGGATTGCTTCCTGCCTTCTGGCCAGGCCCTCACCTGCCAGGTGTCTGAGAGCTCCTGCAGCTGCAGCTTCAGCTCCCTTGCAGAGGCCACTGCCTGGCCCTCTCGCACCTTGAGCGCCTTCAGCTCCTCTTGCAGCTGGGCCACATTGTTCTCATCAGGCAGTGAACTGTTCCTCTGAGGGGGATGGACGCAATCAGAGCCTAGGGTAGCCAGCTGCTGTGCAACCCCTTCCTGAGGGCTGAGATGCCACCTCTCATTTCCTTTGGGCTGTACCTTGGGCAGTGGCTAGGCCAGGGTGCACCCTGAACCCAGGATTTGTTGGGAAGGTGGACCAGGCCTGTGGGGAGCAGATCTCTTTCTGTGGCCCCAGCTGCAAATCCTCGCTTACAAAATGGCTGTAAGAACAGCTCCTGCTCTCTCAGAGGACTGGCTTAGGGCACCCCATAAAGTGTAAGGCCTCTGTAGTATTGCTGTTGAGGACACCAGACAGGCTGGCTGAGGACTGGCGCCTACCCACCTGGGAATCTGAGACCCACCCCCATCGGGCCCATGACTAGAGTTGGGACCTGTCCCAGCAGAAGCTGAGAAGACTGAGCCTCCAAACCCTGTACCCTGCCCCCTCCCAGGCAGCCCCTCTTCCTGAAAACCCACTGAGGGTCAGTCTTGGCCCTGTCCTAGCCTCCCAGTGGCTTGGGGATGGGAGATTTGTGTTCTGGCCCCCTGGAACAAAATCCAGCTTGCTGCCATAGGACCTCACTGACCCTTGTTTGGGTCTGGGAAGCAGGGTCTACTGGGTGCACATTTTCCTCTGAGGTGGAGGGAGGTGGAAGGAAGCACAGCTCTGGGCTAGGGGACTGAGAGGCTGTGGCAGAGACACCTGGGGGGCAGGCTCCAGGTGGCCGGGGTGGTTGCTGCTCCTGTCTGGCAGCTTTGTGGAAGCTGAGTCAATACTGAGTCAGTGTGAAAGAAGCTGGGGAGGGACCCAGGAGGCCTGGGGCCCCCTTTAGGGCTGCAGGCAGGAGAGGGTGCCCCTTAGTTGTCCCCTGGGTGATGTCTCTTTGGAGGTGGGGGTCAGGTGAGCAGCCCTGCTGGGCTGGGGCCTTGCTTCCTTTTCTCTCCCTCCTGGAACCTAGGGACTGAAGGCATGCACAGGTGGAGCAGGCTGTCTAGGAAGCCCATGGAAGCCGTTATAGTGCTGGTACATAGTGCACGAGGGTGGTGGTGCCCTGATGTGTGTGTGTGTTTGTGTGTTTCCCTCTAGGACCTGAGAGGGTTTTAGAGGTGAAGGACCCACTTCCCATCTGCCCAGACCCTCCTGGGGAGACCATGGGGGGGGTGGTCTTAGGTTCCTCAGGGACTACTAATGCAAGGGAATATGATGCCAGAACACTCTCCCCCGACCCTGCTGGCAGCCCTTCTCCTTGGCTCAGGCCTGGTCGTGTACCTCCTTAAACACATGCAGCACCCACCTCCCCTTTCCCAGAGTCCCCTCAACACTGGCCTGCCCAGTCCCACCTTCTCCATGTCTAGAACCTTGTCCTGCATCTCCCGCAGGGCTCCCAATGTCTCTGTCTCCCGAAGCCGTGACTGCTCCAGCTCAGTCTCCAGGTGGGCCACAAAGTCCTCGGTGAGGCGAGGGTTATCCTGGGGGGCAGGTGGAGGGCTGCATCAGGCCAGGCTGCAGCTGGAGCGGGGTGAGCCTTCCTGCCAGCTGGCTGTGAGCCCAGGACTTGCCCCCTACTTCACAGAGCCCCTGGGCTGGAGGAGGCTCAGTCTGTGGGTAGATGGAAGGCGGGTGAGGAGAAACCCTGGATCCTCTGCCTGTGCCTTCATCCCTCTTTGGAGGAGAGCTGAATCCTGTCATGGGGACCCTGATGGCCAGACTTAGCCTCCTTTCTGGGAAAGTCACACAGAGGGAACCTTCATAAGGGGACCTTCCATGGCCTCAGGATAGCCCTGAGGAATGCTATTGGCTGTTCCCAGGATCGCTGGACTGGGTGTGGAGGATGGGTTCCCACTGTGTGGCTTGTGGCCTCGTCATGTGGTGGGCTGTGGTAGGGCGGGAGTCAGGTTTACAGCACCCATGTCGCTCTTTCTTCGCCTTCTTCTTTTCCCCTCCTCCATTTCAAAACAGGAAAGGATGGGAAAAGAGTTTGCTGGGGTACTTCTTTCTCAGTGCTGAGGCTTCTCAGACAGGTGCCACCGGGGTCCAGTAAAGGAGACCTGCAGCTGGAGCTGCAGGAAAGCTCCTGGGGCTAGAGCTGGGTCCCCATCTCAGTGCCCCATGGCCTGGCAGGGTGGTTCTCTGGGAGGTGGCCCCAGCCCCACCCCACTAGTCCCTGTCCCTGCCTGATACCACCTATTTCCCCACTGGCCTCCTGCCCAGTCAGTACCCAGGTTTGCTTGCTGCCCCCCACCACTTTGGGTCACTGAGACCCATAGGTGCCGAATTCCTGAATTAAGGCCTGAGCCAAGGTCTCCGGGCCTGGTTGAGGGGGTCTCCCAGGGAACAACCCTTCCTTCTCCCCACCCATTATTTCTTGGGCACCTGTGGTTTCTGTAAATCAGGGACCCCACCTCGCTGCCATGCTCTGCTGGGATCAGGCCTGGATTGCAGGGGTCCGAGGAGCCTACAGCATCTTTCCCAGCCCCTCCAGGGCATGTGCCCCCACGAACTCTCTCAGCTTGGGGGCTGCAGCTGCTTGCAGGTCATCAGGTAAGGAAGGAAGTCTACTGGGTAGAGCTGAAGGAAGGTTCTAAAAGCCACCTTAGGGAGAAGCAGACCCTTTGCCTAGTGTTCCAGCCCTGTGAGCCCTCCCAACACTACGTTCAAGATCGACCCCACAACAGACTTGCAGGGCTGCCTCATTCCCACCCTGCCAGCTCAGGCCATTGGGCACAGACCGGACTCTCTGAGTACGGGAGGAGGGCACCTCCTCCTGTCCCTCATCCTAGCTCCTACCCTGCAGGGCTGCCCCCTGAGGAAGCCTAATAGCCCTGACGACTTGGGGGAGATGTCAAGAAATCACAGTACCATCTGTTAAGGTCGAATGCCAGAAGAGGCTGGCTGCCACCGTCTCAGTGCAGAGGGCCAAGCACCCAAGCGGGTGGTGGAACATGGAAACCGCAGGGGTCTCCCTCAGGTCAGGGGCTGATGGCTGGGGGAGAATATGCACTCGGTTCTGGGTGCTGCCCCCACACGCTAGTTAGGAACTATAGGGCTGACCCCCATGCATGGTACCAGCCCACAGCGGGTGGTGGCGAGCAGCTCCTGGTACCTGCTGCTCCTGCAGCTGCCGGATGGTGCTCTGTGCCCTCTGCAGGTCCTCTGCCGCCGAGCTGCACTGCTGCCGCACCACTGCCAGTTCCCGCTTGATGACATAGTTTTCCTCGGCCTCCTGTGCCCGTGTCACCTGTCCCTGAGCCCAGTGAGGACAGGGGGCAGTGAGGGGGAGGCCCGAGGACAGCCAAAGTGGCGTGGGAGAGGGAGAGGCCTCCTTCACTTAGAGTCTGGGATGGGTGCCCCATGGGGCCTGGGGACAAGAGTGAGGGGTAGGCAGGTACAGGATACCAGGAGAAGCCTGGAGAAAGACACCCTCCCCCCCACCTGGGCCCCAGGCTCTGTGAGGGTTAAATGGTGACTCCTGGGCTGGGGCTGCTGACAGCTTCGTTCCCTCCCAGCTTCCGGTGTTTGGCTTCTGTCCCACAGGAGGAGAAGCAAGTCCTTATCCATGGACGATGGCACACCAGAGGCTGGGCTCTGCTGCTGAGGGTGAGCGCAGCTGAGCGCCAGGGGCAGGGTGGGCAGGTGGAAGACATCTGTCCCCTGGCTTTCCCCAGTCCTGGACCTTGGGACCTCTACCTGCCAAGGGATAAGATCCACTCCACCAGCCTCATCCCCTCATCCCACCCAATGTGGGTCCCCCCCCACCATTCCAAGCTCAGAGCCACCAGGCAGCAGGCAGAAGCTTCCAGATAAAGCCATTCAAGATGAGGCAGCAGAGGCAGGTGATTGAGAGAAGCTGGCAGGCCTTGCAGGGGGCAGCAGAGAGGAGTGTGAAGGGCCAGAAGGGGTGGGTGTGTGTATGGGGGCGGGGTGGGGAGGGGCTCAGCACATGGTAAGGACTGTTGCAGATGCACCCTCAGGGCTTCTGACCCCTCCTGTGTCCTGTGGAGGGAGGGGGCTCTGTGTCCATGTGCGTGTATTACACTCATAGACACACCTAGATGCCACATTTGCATATGCACAACCCCCTCCTCTGGAAGGACACCTCTGTCTTTGAGAAGCAGTCCCTAGCCACCCCCATGCATGGTACCAGTCCTTCACCCCTCGCCCCTGGGATGGCAGTGACCAGGGAAGAGCCCATTATTGGCTGTCACGTGTAGAGACTAGGAAGAGTGAGATGAAAAGCTACAGTACCTGGATTAACCTATCAGCCAGAGCAGCGCTCTCCTACCAGGCGAGAGGGTTCCCAGCAACAGAGGGAGGAGGCAGAGCGGAAGGCACGGGGACAGGAGAGAGGGAAAGACAGACAAGAACCACTTGTCACTAATGCAGTGGACTATCTCTAGAAGCAGGGGAGACAGGAATGAGACCCGAGAACCAGAGAACCAGCAGGAGAGGACCTGGAGGTAGACCAAAGCTAGAGCCAGCTCCTTCCAGGAGAGGGGTCTGCGTGTTTGAGCTGAACTGGGAGGCGAGGGTGCCCACAGCTGCCCTGTCTAGGTTCAGGCAGGCTTGGGCCAACTGGCAAAACTCAGAAAGTTTCAATTAGAGGCTGAACAAGAATGGAAGTCTTGGGGAAAGGGCAATAAAATCCTGTGGACAACCTGTGGTCAGGGGGGGGTCAAGTGAAAATGAGGGTGGAGCAGGACGTGGGGGCCTCCCCACCACCACTTCCATCTGTAAAAAAAGTCTGGCCTGGCCCTGGCTGGTGTGCCTCAGTGAATTCTGTGCCAGCCTGAGAACCAAAGGGTCTCTGGTTTGATTCCCAGTCAGAGCACATGCCTGGGTTGTGGGGTAGGTCCCTAGTAGGGGATGTGCAAGGGGCAACCACACGTTGATGTTTCTCTCCCTCTCTTTCTCCTTCCCTTCCCCTCTAAAAAAATAAAATCTTTTTTTAAAAAAATATTTTATTTATGTATTTATTTTTAGAGAGAGGGGAAGGGAAGGAGAAAGAGTGGGAGAGAAACATCAATGTGTGGTTGCCTCTCATGGGTCCCCTACTGGGGACCTGGCCTGCAACCCAGGCATGTGCCCTGACTGGGAATCGAACCAGTGACCCTTTGCTTCACAGGCCCATGCTCAATCCACTGAGCTACACCAGCCAGGGCTAAAAAATAAAATCTTTTAAAAAAAGTTTGGGACCAGGATCAAGGCTGTGGTACCCCACAATGGAGCTGGTGGCAACACCGCCCCCCACCCCGCCACTCCCATCTCCTTTCTTTTGAGGGCAAGGCTTCCAGATTACAGGATGGGTGGGGTGCTTTACGGCCCAGTTCCAGCCACCACAGTCAAAGTGGCAGTTCTACCTCTTCCTCTCCTCCCAGGCAGCCCCGGAAGGCACTGGACACAAATGGGTTGTGGTGTTTGCAGGTAACCAGGTTATAACTCAACCCTGAGCCCTAAACTAAGTTTTCCCTCGGCCAGATTATATGGCAGCTCAAATCTCAGTGGGGCTCCTGGTGGGGCCTAGGCCTGGAGGAAGGGGCTGGCTGGGCCTCTGGCTGCTGGGTCCTGCCTGGGTCCTGGAGGGTTCAGTGCCACAGGCTGATGACCACACCCCTCACCTTCTCCAGGGTCTCAATCCGCTGTTTCAGGAGCCGGTTCTCCGTTCGAAGCCTCTGTGTGGGGAGAGGGGAGAGCGCATCAGATCCTGCCTCCACTTCTGTACAGAGGCCTGTCTCCCAGGGCACCACCGGGCAGGACAGACCCAGAGGTTTACATTCTGGGCCAATGATCCCAGAAAACAGGGCTGAGCCCCATTCAGATGGCTCATTAGGTTTTGTTTGTTTATTTTTTTTAAATAAGCCTTGGTTCAGTAAAAATAATGTGAGTACTTTTGTGGATACACACTGTGTATGGGATGCATGCATGCCCTCCTTGGGCATCTGTTTCTATCCCATGCCTGGGCCTGTCTACCTCCCACAGGACTAAAGCTTCTGTGTTTGGGGATTAGCTGCTATCAGACAACCCCCACCACTCACTGCTTTGCCTCCAGCCCCAGGGTTCAATCTCAGTAGACAAACTCCTCTCAAAATTTGGGTCCAGGAAAAGGGGTCTTGCTGAACACCCATGCTTCCTTCAGTTTGACAACTACATCTCTGTGACCTACTGACAGCCATCTAGCTGTGCCAGACAGTTGTCACTTCCTCCCCAGCTGGGGCGGGGGGTGGGGGCAGCTCCCTTGCTTTTACCTTGCATCCTGCCCTGGTGGATTCTGGTTAGATATTTGTGGGTTTAAGTTTCCCTACAGCAGGTGAGGTTTTCATATGCCTTGTATTTAATCTCTGCCTATGTGCCTGTTAAGAAGTAGGTACACAAACAGTCTGGATCAGCAGATTAGTGAGGGCCCTGCCTTCCTGTAGATCACACAAAACATTTCCTGGTTTCTTCCAGGGAGGAAAAGGTGATGGAAACATTCAGAATATTCCTAGGAAGCAATTGGTCAGAGAGGTGGCAGACTTCACTGATGTCCATTGACTCGTGTCACGGATGGGGAAACTGATCAGAGAAGGACAATGTCTTGCCTGAGCCTCCCAAGCTGTTTCAAGCATAATTTTTTGTCCCTCACAGTGATCCGTAATCCAGAGTCTTGACCCATGACCTTTCAATTTCTCTGAGGTCTCTTTGGCATAAACACAGGCCATCCTTGGAGGAGCTGGATGGGCCCTACTGAAAACTCACCTCTCTCCTGCTTATTCAAAAATGAAAATGAGAAAGAAAGAAAACAAGAACTGGGTGAAGAGGGGTGCTATGTACTAGTGGGACTTTGAAAAAATTTTTCTGTATTTTTGATGCTTTGACATCCTGTGGCCTTGCTAATCCTGGAGAGACTGCCCCCCAGGACTAGTTAATTCCTACAGAGAGTAAACAACCTGCCTGCCAAAGCAAACCAGCCAATCCAGAGTGACCCCCTTTCTTATTTAACTCTCACATACCAAGCCAATATTTCCCTTGCCCTGAATTGCCATAGGACAACTAGGGACCACTCCTGTAGCCCCTGAAATTATTCAAATTGGTCAATCCTGAACTCACTAAACTTGCTTACCCTGCGTTGCCCATGCCTTTGCTGGAAAACCACAATAAAGGCTGTGGCCCCTGCTCTCCCCCTTAATCCCACTGTCTCCTGACCTGACCCTGGTGCTTCCCCATGTGGCCTGCAGGGTGTGGTGGCCCCCGCTTCTTGGGAATCATAAGCAACAAACTCTTCTTTCAAATGCAATTGTCTCTGTGTTGGCCACCCTACCATACCTGGTTAAAACAAATCCCAGGTACACTTTAAAACAGGATAAAGGTGAAAGAGCACAGAGCAGGGCCAAGGGAAAAGGCCCTGCCTGAGTCCTGTAAGACCTGTGCAGTGCTAAGGGTCCTTTCCCAGGAAATTTCCAGGCTGGGCCTGTGGTTGAGGGTCTGCTGTGTACCTCCCTATTGCTAGGCCCTCATAGTCACCAGATGGGAGCAGGCCCTTATCTGTGTATGAGCAAGACATGCGCGTGTGCGCATGCGCGCGCACACACACACACACACACACACACACACACACACACACACTTTTGGACAGGTGCATCAGTCAGGTTGCCACTCCTGAGAAAGACAGATGCTTAAAAATTCAGGACACAAAACTATTTCTGGAAGCCCTACGAACAGGGACAAATGATGCCCTCTCTCCCCCTCAGGTATGGGTGGCAGGTGACCTGAATCGTCATCTAGCTTCTGCCTCTGCATTTCCGGAGGAGGTTGGGATGACGATAGCAGTGGTGGTGATAATAATACTGATTTGAACAGCAGAGCAAGTGTCATGCCCACCGTGCAGAAGGGGACACTAGAGGTGTCAGAGAGGTGAATTCACCTTCCTAGGCCACACAGCTGGTTTGCGGTAGAGCTGGGATTTCAAACCTCATCTGTGGGAATCCAGTCCCAGCCACTGTGGGATTCTGCCAGTCTGTAGACAGGACAGAGCAAGGCTGTGTTGGAGTTTGTGTTTATGTCGGTGCCTCTATCCCCACTGGACTTGGGGCCCTTAATCTGTGTTGTGATTGGCACAAAGTAGATGCTCAATAAATGTTTGTTGAATGAATAATTAAAATCATGTTTGGAGGAATGAAAGCAGAGGGAAAGAGGGTGGGAAGACTGGGTTCAGAGACTCTGCACACTCAGGAAACCCCTTGTGATACTGAGATTTATAGCGAGAAATATATATTTGGTCTTCCATGCAGTCCTGGCTCAGAGCACCTAAAATCCTGGGAATTCCCTAAGTGAGGAGAGGGATAAAGGCGTCTTTTGTTATGTTAATGAGGTGACTTTGGAAAGCCCCTTGGTCACCTAGAGATGGGGGCCGGTTGCCAGGGGACCCAACCATGTGTCAGAGGGTTGGAAATTTCAGTTCTCTCCCCAGTTCTCTGGGGAAGGGAGATGGATTGGAGGTTGAATCAGTCGCTGATGGCCGATGATGTAATCAGTGATGCCTGTGTAATGAAACCCCGTAAAACTCTACAGGACAAAGTTTGGAGAGCTTCCAGATTGGTGAGAGGTTGGTGGTGCTGTGAGGGTGGTGCACACAGAGAGGGTGTGGGGCTCTGTGCCCTTCCCACGTCTCTTCCATCAGGCTGCTCCTGACTTAGACCCTTTATAACAAAGCAGTGACCTAGCAAGTAACGTTTCTCTGAGTTCTGTGGGCCACTCTAGCAAATTCATCAGGCCTGAGGAGGGGATCACAGGAACCTGTGATCTATAGCCAGCTGCTCAGGAGCATAGGTGACAATCTGGACTTGAGACTGCTTTCTGAACGGGGAAGCAGCAGTCTTGTGGGACAGTGCCCTTAACGCGTGGGCTCTGATGCTGTCTCCCGGTAGATGGTGTCAGAATTGAGCTGAACTGTAGGATACCTGCTGCTGTTGGAGAATTGCTTGGTGGTGTGGGGAGAAACCCACCTAATGGAGTTTGTGACAGAATTGTACCCCCAAACCTAGTAGGGCTGGCTGGCCAGGCACCAGGGGATACAGGGGCCATGGGTGAGTGCCATACCCTGGCCTGTACTCCCAGCATCTGGCCTCTGCCTGCCTCAGGGCTCTCTCTCCACTTGCCCCTGGCCCTGGGGCTCCCACAATCGAGGGCAGCCTTCCTGATGTTTCCCCAGCCCCTCAGGCCCACAGCTGGTTGCCAGGGGACCCAACCTTGTGTCAGAGAGTTGGAACTTCAGCACTAGGTTCCCTGGGCCTGCAGCAATCTGCAGTGAACATTTTGCCCAGAGCACTTTCTAGCATGCATACTCTATACTTACTGGTTCACTGACTGTCTCCCTACTGCAATGGGAGCCCCATAAAGACAGGTCCACCTTGACCACTGCTGGGTCCCCAGCACCAGGTGGGTCCTCAGACTGGTCAGGCAGTGAGTGAAGGGCAGCTGGTGGAGGGACACCCCCAGAGCCCAAGGACAGTCTGGGGTGCCTGGTATATTGGGCAGGGTCACCCCTAGTGGCTTCCCGCCTCTTGCGTGGGGAGGGACACTCCCAGGGGCCTTGGTCCCTGTGCCCCGTCCCCCTCTCCAGGGACTCACTTTGATCTCAATCTGCTCCTCCATCTCCTTACTCTTCATGGCAGCGTACTCCTTCTCGAGCCTGCAGAGGAGAAGGCTGACATGGACACTGTCCCACCCTCAGGGACCCCTTTCCTGCCAGCACCTTGGCTGCCAGGTACTGACCTCTTCATCTTCTTAGGATTGTACTTGACCTGGTAAGCCTTGAGGATCAGCTTGTCTGGGCAGCTGTCGAACTGATGGGGGATCACCCTCTGGAAGTACTGTGGGGACACAGATGGTCAGTGACCGTGGGAGGTGGGGAGGGGTCGCGGAGACCCTGCTGCTCCTGCTGCCCTGGAGGAGGGCCTGGGTACTCCAGGAGGGCGGCTGGAAGCACATCTGCCTGGGGTGTCACCCAGGGCAGTGCCCAGCCTGCCTGTTGTGGGTGCCCCGTCACTTGGAGCAAGTGAGTATAAGTAAGAAGCAGGCACCAGGGGAGAAGCTACTTGCACCCAGGACTTCAGTTTGCAGGGGAAAAGCAGGCTGTGGGAGCTCCTGAGGGCGAAGGCCCAGGGGTGGGTTGAGGTGGGGTCTGAGCACAGGGCACCTTCATGGAAGAAGGGGGAGGTGCATTGTACCCTATGGCAATCAGAGGAGAATGGAGAGGTTCTAGAATTGGGGCAGCAAGGAGCAACCTGGAGGGAAGACCCCTCAGTGGTCCACCTGCTTGCCTAGGGCCCCCCAAAGGCCTCCACAAAGGGTTAAGTGTGAGCCACCAGTGGACACAGCTTGCTGTTGGCTGGGACCAGGCTGGCTCCTGCTCCCAGCCCAGCTGCCCCGCTCTGGCAGCTGGAGACAATGAACACTCGTGTTTGTGGACACAACCATGGCCTTTGTGTATTCTTCCCTGAAGTACCAGCTGGAGGACATTGGGAGGGGGCAGGGGCCTGCATGGGGGAGCACGGCAGTGAGAAGCAGGCAGGAAAGCTGCGGGTGGGGGTTAGGCAGGCTAGACCCCTCACTCCCTCCTGTGCCCTCGCTTGGCCCAGTTGCTGGG